>PVJL010016218.1:0-21692 GCA_004026885.1 Lyroderma lyra
AAGCCACAGGGCTGAATTAATCCGCCTTTAGGCTTCTGGCTGCAGATGCTCTTTCTCCGGCCTTCCGGGGCTGGTCCCTCGCCAGCTGAACGCTCAGAGAAATATCCGAGGAGCAGATGGTGCTGCTGGTCCTGGGCCCTGAGAGGGCGAGGCCGGGCCCCGGGCTGGTGCTGGTGATGACGTGCCCCGGCATGAACGGAGTCACACAGCCAGTTAGGGGCAGAGTTAGGACTAACCCAGGACTCCTGTCTCTCAGTGTGTCCCTGGGAGATGGGCTGTGTGTGTGTGTGTGTGTGTGTGTGTGTGTGTGTATGTATGTGTGTGTTTTGGGGGAGCCCACGGCTGCCCTAAGTTGTGTGTGACAGACACTGCAGGTGGTAGTGTGGCTCTGCCTGAACTAGTGTCCCCTTGTCAGGGAACTCTCTCAGCTGGTGCAGGTGGGTAGAAGGAGAGAGGCCAGAAAGCTCATACTTCTTTATTTGGTCTTTAGATTATGGGATGAAAATTAAATTTAAACTCATTGCAGGGAGCTAATTTTTCCTAATCACTCACCCTGCTGCACAAATCTCCACAACTTGATTACATCTAATTAGATTAATTGGATGCAGAGTGATTTCTTTTCTCAGAGAAGATGAACCACGGAGAACCGTTTGAGGCCCAGTGACGCCCTGTCCACAGCAACCTCTGGGCCTGGTGAGGAAGGGCTGGGGGTCTGGGGCCAGGGGACCCCAGCCCCGCCCCCTGCCTGACACCGGCTTTCTCCACGGCTTTGCTCATGGTCAGTAATAACAGCTGGTGTGTACTGAGCACTTACCATGCTCCAGACACTGTGCTATGTGTGTTATGTGGTTATTTCATTTAGTACCCCAACCACCCTTGGGGATCATTACGACCCCCATTTTAACAGATGGGGAAACTGAGGTTCAGAGACATGAAACACCCGGCCACAGTCACTAGGCTGGGAAGTGGTGGAGCTGAGATTTGAACCCACATCAGCCCATCCCACCCACTCACCCGCAGGTTTTGGGCCCCTTCCCCCACACTTCTGTTTCTCCTCTACAAGCACTTGCCTGGCTGTTTCCCCACCTTGCTCGGGCCGGGGCTGTGAGCTCCAATGGCCACTCTGGGTCTCAGCTCTCTCTGATCCCCAGAGCTCAGTGTGGGGCCAGGCATGTGGGGGCCATTTGGTCAGATTCTGCTGCCCGAGGTGTGGGGGGTGGCAGCTCTGCTGGCTACTGGGCCCTTCCCTCTCATGCCCTCACCCCTGCCTCCCACCAATACTCTGATTTGCAAGGCCTTTAAACCAAATAGAGTTTACAGTTCATTTGAGTTAATCATAGCTACCCTTTCTGGAAACCTCTTCCACAGTTTGCTGGCAGAATGGCAGCCATCCTGCTGGCATCTCTCCCTCCCCAGACCTCACTCCATTCTAGTGCTCTGCACCCCCAGAAGAGGGCAGGAAGGGGTCATAGGATGCCTGGAAAGTGAGGTTACACCAATTCCACCAGCTCAGGAGGCTGTGACCCTCTGGCCTCTGGAGTCACACAGGTGAGCTCTCTGAGGCCGAGAGAACTGTTTTGTCCCTGAGTACACGACAGGGGCTCTGGGATGAGCACAGCAAAAGACCCACACAGGTCTCCAGCCTCACCTCCTGCTGGCATCTCCAGACTCCAGGCCCAGGCACAGGAGCACCTCTCTGCGCCCCTCCCACACCCAACTCCTGCAAGCCTCAGCTCTTTGTCCTCATGCTGACCCTTCCTCCCCTGTCACGTGTCTAATTCCAACTCATACCATAGCTCTGCTCAAGTATCATCTCCTCCAGGAAGGCTTTCCTCACAATCAGGTGAAGTTAGGAGTGCCTCTTCAGGATCCCTACAAACTTTGGGCTTACCTACTCTTAGCACCCCACCCCTGGGAGGTGATGGCATCCTCCTTCCCCCTCTCCAATTTCTCTAGACTGGGAGCCCCTCAAGGGCAGAGAAAGCCTGAGACATCCGAGAAAATTCACTTGAAAGTGGTGCCATTCCCAGGGTTGTGACAGTGGACTGGGATCCAGGAAGTCAGAGGAGCCCAAAGCTGGCATGTGGAACCATGGGCTGGGCCCCCAGATGACCCCTTACTCATCTCTCTCTCTAACTGTATCTCTTAAATCACTCACCTTCTTGCACCATGAAAAGGATGGTAGAGAAGGGAAAAATTCCAGGAAATCTAGACTCTGGCCAAGGAATTCAGAGACTCTGGAAGATGGGAACCTGGCCCTTGGCCTGCCTCCTCCCGGGCATCCTAATGGATGTAGCTCACCATCAGAACCAGTAGGACATGGCCTCAGCAGACTACACCCTCCTCCTCCTCCTCACCGCAAAGGCCACTTGGTCCCACTGACAGGCTCACTGCCTGAGCCCTGGAGCAGCTCTTACCTGTAGCAAGGGAATGTGATGGCTCCAGATGCAACCCATGGGCTTCTGCAGCAATTCCGCACTCTAGGTTTTGTCCTCCATGCCAGACACCTTTTATTCACCATCCCCAATCTCCTCACTTCAGCCCTCCCTGCATTCACGGAGCATCCATTAGGCTCCTGCCCTATACATCTGACACTACCAGGGACACAGTGGTAAACAAAGCAAGCAAAGTCCCTGGCTCCTGGGTGTTAGCTTTTCATTGAAAGAGACAGACAAGCCAAAGCAAGTGTAGAGAGAGGGTGAGGGAGAGAGACAGGTGGGGGGTGAATTAATTTAGAGCATGAAGCATACTGGGGAGGAACTAGGACAGGGTCATGTGATAGAAAAAGACCCTCTTTCCTTGCTCAGCCACCATCATCTCTCACCTGAACCTTCCAACACTCGTCTTGGTGGTCTCCTGGCTTCTGGCCTTGTCTTCATTGATCCACATCTAGTCGTGTCAATTGCTCACTTAAAACATGTAAATGATTCCCCACAATCTTCAGGAGAAAAATCAAAATCCTTCATCAAGGCTCATAAGGCCCTGAGCCTGTCCCTGCCCACCCCCAGACTCACTTCGTATTTGTGTGTTAACTCTGCGCCCCAGACTTGAAGGTCAGACAGAGAAGCATGTAAGGAGTCCCAGAGGTGAGAGAAGAGCCCTGTACTCAGAGAGCTGCAGGCACACAGGTGATGTTCGAGGGTGGAGAGGGCATAGGGCAGGTTCTGCAGGATCCTTATCTAATGTGTCCCTGGCCATGTTATCCCCCCACATTGACTGTACCTCCTTGGGAGCAGGAACTGTGTTTCTTTTTCTCTTCTTTTAAGTGCAGGAATGAGAAAAGACTTGTTTAAGAGAATAGGCGGACAGAAATGTGGGCTGGAAACAGTCTCGTTGATCCAGGAATCAGCTGGGGCAGCTTAGTGGGGAAAGAGGTGATCTGATGTCAAATCAGGAAATGACGAGGGTGTTATCAAGGTAACCAGAAGCAAGGGCAGCAGGTGCCAGAAGGACAGCTACCACTGAGAGGAGCACAGCTCCAGCACCACGGACAGCTCCAGCACCACGGACAGCTCCAGCACCACGCATCTGCTTCTGCATTTGGGTGGACTTACCGGCCACTAAAGGAAATTTGCTTTTGCAAACTGTACTTGGTGATAAGAAATGGGGCACAGGTGCTGCAGTCAGTCTACTTATGTGCAAATCTTGCATCTACCACTTACCAGTTGTGTAAACTTGGCCTCATTTCTTAACCTCTCTATGCTTTGGTTGCTGTGAAAGATAGTAAGAATGCTTACCTTATAGGGTTGTGGTGAGGATTAAATAAAATGATGAGAGTAAAGAATTTAGCATAGTGAGTGGTACATGGTAAGTGCTATAAAAGTTCCTTATTATTGTTGTTGTTATTATCCACAAGAGCTTTTCTACCTAACAGGAAAGGGCAATGCTTCAGAAGGCATTCATGTCCCTAGGGGTGTTTACAACCTTGTTGGGGGATGTATTGAGGGTTGTTTATTTGGAAGGGGCAGGGATATTGAGATATAGCTCAGTCAGTTCAGGCTGCTATAACAAATACCACTGACTAGGTGGGTGAAACAACATTTATTTCTCACAGTTCTGAAGGCTCTGATGTCCAAGATCAAGACACTAGTGGTCTAGAGTCTGGTGAGAGCCTGCTTCCTGGTCTGTAGATGGCTTTCTTCTCATTGTACATCCATGTGGCAGATAGCACAAAGAGAAAGCAAGCTCTCTCATGCCTCTTCTCACAAGGGCATTGATTCCATCATGAGGTTTCTACCCTCATTACCTAATTACTTCTCAAAAGCTTCATCTCCAAATAACAGCACAATGAGGATTGGGGTTTAAATGCACAAATTGGGGCAGGGAGGATGCAAACATTCATAAAACAGCAGGGTATTTCATAGAATAAAAAAATGCCATACCAGATCCTGATACCAACTACTTTTAATGAGCTGTGTTACTTATGATGAGTCATATAACATCTTCAGATTCTATTTCCCACATGAAAACAAGACTTCTTGTATAATCCACATGGCACTTATAAGCACAATTACTATGGGTGTCATTATTTGCTCCATGCCTGCTCCTCTACCAGACTCAACCCCATGGAGGCAGGACCTTGTCTGTCACACTCACTGTGGAATCCCTAGCACCTATCACAATGTGGAGAGGGGGACTTGGTGTCTTTCCAATGGGAACAATGAGGCTGTCCACCCCTGCCTTCCACAGGAGGGGGGTTTAAAGAGTCAATACAAAAAAATGGCCCCATCTCTCCTCTTCCTTGCTCACTCCCTCTGCCCTTCCCTCACCTTCTCCCCTCTTTCCTGACCTCCCTTTCTCTCTCTCTCTTCTTCTTCCCACCATCTCCCATTTTCCTGCTTGTATTCCATAGTATCGCCTCCTTCTCCCCATCCCTTACCCGCCCACCTGAGCTAATTAAATGATACCATGGAATGTGTTTTATTTGCATTTGCCTCAGAGGCCTTAGTGTTGTTGGCTGCATGTTCATTAAATAGCTGTGCATAGAGGGATGTAATGAACAGACTTTATTACAACCGTCATCTCTGCCCATCCTAGGAGGTGATTATGTATTCATTGGGAAGAAAGAGAACTACAAACCTCAACTACTAGTGCATGGAGTTTGGGGATGAGGAGGGGCAAGAGAGAGTGGTTCTGACTCAGGGGAAGCACCTCAGCTCTCCCTGAGCTGTTCTCTTTTTGGCTTCCTTAGGACCACCTTGGGGAAACCAAGGCAGCCCACCCCAGTCATTTCCCATTACCAACCCAGAGAGCAGATTTTGAGTCCTGGTACTTCTAGTGAATTACATCCCTGTCCTTTCTCCATGGCTCACTGAGCAGAGAAAGCAGAGATGCAGATCACCAGGTTCTAGTCCTCATCCTCGAGGTCTGGGAGCAGGGTCTGACTTAAGCAGGAATGGGAGGGGAGAGGCGGAGGAGGGACACACTTTACACCTTCATTTTTATTGTGGATCACGTGTTAAAAATAAGGCAAATCACACGTAGATCATTAGTGCTGTTCAGCTGTGGTTTCTAGCCTTGGCTGCACCTGGATGGTTATTTCAACTCCTCGTCCTGCTTTCCCTGAATTGAAAAAAAGAGAGATGTCATTGCAATCTGATTGGATTCTAGCATCAGCAAAAACTCTGAAGTGAGAATCACCAGTGGGAGCTAGAGGGTTCCTGGAAATTGTGTAAACTAGGGCAGTTAGAATGCATAATAATTCAGATTCATACATTTCCCTGTTCATCCACACTGGTCACCTTGTTTAACCCTCACCTCTGCAGTTATTGTGCTGGGGCTTGTGTCCTGCTCCACTACCTCCTGGGGGCATGACCCTGAGCCAGCCCCACCCCTTCCTTGAGCCTCAGTTCCCTCATCTGCAAAATGAGGATAATAACAGCCCCTCCCTACAAGCCCTAGTGAGGACACATCCTCATAAAGGGTCTGGCACAGGGCCTGACACAGAAGAGGCACTGGATCAGAGGCAATGGGCATCACCCCAAGATGGAGTTCTGCAGAGGCCTGGTAGATAGCGAGTCCCTGGACCCACAGGGGGGCTGTTATTCTCACAACTATCATCAGCTCTGGAGCCTCTTCCAGAATCCCACCTAGGGGTCTGGGGATGTCTCTCTCCTGCCCCCTGCCATCTCATGTCTCTCTGTCCACTTGGATGAGAAAGGAAGGCATTTGGCCTTAGTCTCAGAAATAGATTCTCTGTGCTCGTGAAAACTCACAATTCACCCTGGGAATCATTGAAAACAGTTTTCCTTTCCACTTAATGATAGCACAGCCATTTCATGGTCCTGCCTTGTGCCCCCATGAAAAATTCAAGCTCCACACACCTTCTCCCATTCCCTCCTCACCAGCTAGGGGCTCATTGCTGACAATTTTGAGAAATGCATCCAATCCTTTTAAGACACATTATATAAAAAGCAGTTTCCACTGAACAAACTGTTGCCTTTTCTTCTTTATTGTCTTTAAACAACAATGTCTCTTATTCCCTCTTCAGTCTTGGGAAAGAGCTACAAAGGACACTAACTCTATGAAATTCATGGACTCCTGGAAGTTGTGGCTATTAAAATTATACTTATTTGCAACATGAAACACCACCAAGTGGGAGTCTGTAAACTCAGGCAATTTCACAGTACAGGTGAAGTGTTTTCCTTATCTGTCTGTAAGTACCTGCTCCTAACTGGTGCCCACAGCTTCTGTTTTGAGCTGCAGTGTTCAGGGCAGTGTTGCAGGTCTGGCTCACCTGTCCATGTGCACTCAGGATGGGGCTGGGGGCAGCTTTTCAGGAAAAGGAAGCAGTGGAAAAGCTTTTGTACTATCTGCACATAAGAGACAGTACAAAAGTGACTCAACTTCTCTGAGTCTGTTCCTTTATTTGTGAAGTGGTCTTCACCATGCCTAATAACATACAAACACCATCTACTATGTCACCTGACACATAATTCAGTCTATGGGGTTCCCCTCCATCATTACGAGACCTTTCGAAGCATTAATTCTGATCTCGGCCTCTCCCTGGAAACATATTATTAAAGCCCACATTCTTGGTCCACAAAGGAATAAACTGGATTCGTACTAAAGTAAAACTAACTGGAGGATGGCAAAGGCTTCCATGGCAACGAGCATTTAACAGGTTGCCCTAAGAACCCTTGCTGATGCTCTCGGTGAGGGATGCAGTGGCCAGAGCCAATCAGAGATAGGAAGCACATTCTCATCATGTGAGCCAGAGGCCCCAAACAGCAATATCATTTCAGGCTGGAACAGCTAGGAGTGTGGTGGGAGAGTTCAAGTGAAGGACAGAGATGGGAGGGACTTTAAGTCCTGCGCTTTTTTTTCTCTCTTGTTTTTAACAAGACAGACCCGCTTCAGCACCACGGACAGAACCTGCCTCCCTGCCGAAGGCTCTCAGGCAACCAGCATGAGGGAATCAGAAGGGACCCGGTCACTTTCAGCTAATGGCACCTAAGTAAATCCCAGGTCACAATGAATCCACCTGGCCCCACCCACTGCATCAAGGCATCGCTTTATCAAGGCCACTCAATACTTAGAAACATGCAGGAAAGCCGTTAGACTGTTGTGAGGGAAGAACTGGGGAAGGAAACCAAGGGTGTAGTCCCTCTCTGAGACCACTGGCTCACCCCACCGCCTGCCACACCCTCCAGTGTCGTTTCGTCACCTTCGAGTAAGGAGCTACAGCAAATGATCCCTAAAGGCTTTTCCAGCCACGACACACCATGACCTAGGGATATTCCCGTGGAAATACATTTTTCCATTTTCAGCCTTCTGGCCTTGTGGACATGTTCCCTGGTCACATTCTGTCCAGTCCATCAGGACTGCAGGGAAGGTTGTCTCATCCCAGCCATCTATACCCCTCAGTCTTGGATGTCTGTGTCCCCCAAACTCTTTGGACTGGGTGGCCTGGGAGGCCTGGGAAGGCTCAACCCAAAACACATGAGTGATCAGAACCTCGGCTTCAGACGGCTGGGTTGGAGTGTGGGCTCCATGGGCCACCATGGGATTTGAGGGTTGTTGTTTCACCTGCTGTTTCTCACTGGTTTCAAATGCTGACCCCAGTGGGTACCCAGGGTGGTGCACATGGTCAGTTCCCCATCACCTCTCTCCTGTCTCTCTAACATTCACACCCATTGCTCATGCATGTAACAGTCACTTGATCATCATTGACGTTCCTTCCTGATTGATCTATTGGAAATACATCTGCCTTCAGCTAACTATCATTATCATTATCATCACCACTAGCACGTGAATTCTGTTCTGCATGCTGATATAATTGCTGTTGGGCAACTGCAAAGAATCCCACTCTTATTAATGTAACCTGAAGTTAACCGCCTCACATGTGTGACCTGGGTCCTGGGTGACTCTCCTGATCTCCCCCCACCTGGGCAAACTCATCTGTTTCTAAGAAGACATCCATCTGTCTTTCTGTCCTTATGGCCAGCAGGACATTGTAGCCTTCCCCTGAAGACATGTCACCGTGTAGACTTATGGAGACCACGCCTGCTTTGCTGCTGCCACTGCTGGCCACCAAGGATTGAGCGTTTACTCGGGGCTAAGTGTGGTGTTAAGTGCCTTGTCAGCATTATGCTATGGGAGGCATGCCACTCTCATTCCCAACTTCCCCAAGAAAAAGCTGAGGGCCGCAACTGAGGAACACTCACTCACTCAGCGAGTGGCTGATGGAGCCAGGCTTTGACCTCAGGTGCCTCCAAGTCTAGAGCCCATGCTTTTGACATTTCACACCAAAGAACAGAGTCTGTCCCATCCTCTCCCCTCTTCCCCCACCTCCTTCTTCTCTTGCTCCCATTCCCTCCCCACCCTGCTCTTTGCTTTCAGCCCAACCCTGCCAAGGCCCTTGGACTAGAAAGCTGAGATATGCAACTGCATCTCATAGATAAAAACAGTGAGGGGGCCTGGTCTCAGAGATCCACCCCCAGGGACGGGCAGCCCACCCCAAGGCCTGTTCCCAGTTTTAGAACTGCTAGACTGGGGAGGAGGGGAACATGTTTGTTTCTCCTTTACTTGGCAGCTCATATGGGAATGTAGCTCCACCTTCCCCAGCACCTCGCTGCAGGTGTGTGATTGATCATGCTGTTCTAGGCTTTACTTTCACATGGTTGTTCCAGAGAGTTTCATCTGGACCTCACGTGAGCCTCACAACATCCTAAAAGGTAGAGCATTATGCCCACTTGAAAGATGTGGAAAATGAGGCCCAGGGTGTCATAGAATGTTGGAGCTGGAAGGCCTCTTAGAGATCATCTATCACATAAGTTTACAAATGAAGAAAGCGAGAACCAGAGAGGGGAATAGAGTTGCCCAATGTCACACAGTAAGTGAGAGGTGAAGTTAGCTCCAGATTCCAGGTTCTCTGATTTCTAGGCCTGTGGTCTCTAACTCAATGTCAGGCAAATCCCCGTGAACCAGGACAGGATATTTTGGAATTTAGCAGAAGTCCCACCGGCTACCCTTCAGAGAAATCAGAGGGTGGAGTTGTGCAGTCACTCGGATTCCCACATGTAGAGTAAACTCAGGTCACCCCCCACTCCCCAGCCCTCCCGCAAGCCCGTATCTCCTTGTAAAATGACTGTCCATGGAGTACCCCAGGCCTTACGGAGATGCTCAGCGTCCCATCCCTCCAGGGAACAGAAGACTAAAGAAGGTATTTTGGCCTACCTCAGCTCAGGAGTGGCCACTTCAATTTCCTAAACAACAACTTTAATTCCTTTTCCTAGAAACTTCTATGGATCCATTTGAGCCCAATAAATTGATTTGTAGGAATAATCATTCCATGGTGCTATCCTCCTTGGCTACAAATATATGGTTCTTCTGGGAATTTCTGGATGAGTCCTAAAGTCCAGCTGAGACAAATCCATCCCTCCAAAGTGACGTCTTCTGGGAGTCGTCATTGAATTACATCAGGTTATAACAGCACCTCACTGTGCGCCTCTAACTTATACTTAACCGGAGCTGGAGCCTCCTCCTGAGAGGCTGACTGCTCGAAGGATTTTCCAGGGCTGTACAGAACAGAGGGTGTCCCGGAGGGTCAACCAGCCCAGTGACAGGCCTCCAGGGCTGGACGGGGCGTGCCGCCGGAGACCTGCCGGTATGGGTCCAGTTCAGCTTTGAGAGGCTCAAATGCATTGCTGTAATTGCCTTCAGGGTCTGACCTCAGAGCTTAGACAGCATTGAGACTCATTTCTCATTCAGTCATTCACTTTCTCACTCTCAACAAATACCTAATAGCCATCCACTCTCCAGGTACTGTGCTTGGTGATGGGGAGACAGACAACGAGAACCTGACTTTACCGAGACGCTCAACGTCTTGCACAGGACACAGCAATGCCCAGGGGCATCAGAGAGCAGGGGAGGGAGCACCTAACGCCTTGGAGGTCACCTGGGGCGGACATCGCTCCTAGAGTGGGTGCTCCCACGGCAGACCCTGAGGAAAGGACGTGGGTTCTGGGAGTTCATCTGGGAGGTGACTCCTGGAGCACAGGGAGGGACTGCAAAGGATGACGCAGGACAGGGACAGAAATCAGCAAAGGGAGCCTGGGTGACTGGTTACATCTGTGGGCAACTGGAGCTCAGTCCCACTGGGAACACACCTCAGGACCGTCCCCTGGGTGGTGAGGGAGGCTGGTGTCTTAATCCATCGGCCCTCATGCTGCACGGTCCTGGGATGTGCTAAGTCCCCTGCCCGTGGACATGGACCTGCCCACAAATGAGCCAGCTGGTGCTGGAGAAAGCACACAGGCAGAGAACCAGAAGGAAGGAACATCTGAGGCCAAAGGTCGTCAGTGTGCCAGAAGCTGGTACTGCCACCCGGATGGACCACGGGGACACAGGGAGGTAGCAGCAGCATCTCTGCCACACTTTAGAAGAGGTGGCTTCTGGGCTGGACCCTGAAGAATCAGCAGGCCTGGACCAGTAGGAGTGGGTATGGGGAGTGGCTTATGCAAGTAGTGGGAACGGCGAGGGCAAACGTGGCAAAAGAACCAAGACAATCCCTTGAAATGATGGCTGGTGACAAGGCGAGAAGGCAGCGGCTCCCACGGGAGGGGCTCGCGTAGCCTGCACGCAGGGAAGCTACGTGGTGGGCTGAGGAAGCGGAGGCTGGGAAACAGACAGGGGGTGCTCAGGGGCTTCTGGCGGTGGAAGGAGGCGGGTTCCAGGGGAAGGCGGGGGGACCAGGGGACAGGTAAACGAGGAAAGAGGCAGTGAGCGTCCTATGGCCTCTCCTTCCCAGTACTGAAGGGGCTAAGGGACCTGCAGCTAGTGACAAGGCTGGGCTTCAAAGCAGACGTTGAGAAGGGCAGAGACCACGGGAAGGCGAGAGGAGGCACGGGTGACAGCTGAGGTTGGCACCTGTGCCCTGGTGCGGGCGCCAGTCTTCCCTGACAGGCGGCTTTTCCGGCAGCTGCTCAGTGTCCGGTCCAGGCGTGGAAAAGCAGCGGTTGCATGGGGTCATGGCTGGCTTCGGCCGGGCAGGGGTAGAACCAGGAGGGCGTCACCCCAAGGCAGATGCAGCCTGCCCGGGGCAGGACTGCCCTGCGTGTAAAATTGCAAAGCCCAGGGCTTGGCACCAAGTAAGTGCTCAGTGAACACTGGCGGTACTGTGTGTGTCTGTTCGTCTGTCTCCTGCATTGGCCTGTGAGCCCTTAAGAGCAGGGACCAGGCAGGGGTTACCCTGTGATTGGCTGACAGAATTTGTCCTCATGCCCTTTGACCGCCAGCTGGGAGCCCCTCTAGTGGGAGAGGAGACCAGAGCCACCCCTGTGACCCCAGCCTGCACCCCGCCTCTGCTGGGCTGGTTTACCTATCGGTGTAGACCTGTCCTGGGGACTCCCGACCACTCTGAGGCGAGGACAGCAGGTTGCAGGAACAGGGCGTTCCCTCTGCCCACACACCGCCGTTCTGCTCCCGGACCCCATTCCTGCCACCCCCACAGGGTCCCCCTGCCCACCCTGCAGGTCCCACAGCGGTGTGCGCCCTCCTGTCTCTGCTGGTGGCGGGGGGCCTAGTTTTCAAAGCTCTTTTGGACATTCTTGTCCCACAGAAAGCAGCTCCGTCACTATTCACCGTTTTCTGACACGTAAGTCTGCGCGTAACCTCTCTCTGTCTCTCTGTCTCTCTGTCTCTCTCTCTGTGTCTCACTCTCTCTCTGTGTCTCTGTCTCACTTTCTCTCTGTGTCTCTCTGTCTCTGTGTCTCTCTGTCTCTGTGTCTCTCTTTTTCTCCCTCCCTGTCTCTCTCTCTGTCACTATATCTCTCTGCGCCTCTCTCTCTTCCTCCCCACCCCCAACAATACGTCGGGAGAATCTGTCCCCTCACAGAGGAACCATCAATTAACACCAAACACTATTTCAACACAGGGAACCGCATGGCCTGACTCCGGTCCCCTATAGAGCGAGGGTCATCGTCAGCGCTGCATGCCCCCGAGCCTTGCCTGGTTCCCTGCTTGTCACAAAGCTCTGCATCGCTCTGCTGCAAACAAGGCCCCTTAACAACAGGCATCTCATCTCTGCAGAAGAACCAGGAGGATGGGGCTGAGGGCAGGGGTCGCGCAGGCAGGGCTACGGGGGGCTGGACCGTGTGTCACTGCTCATAGCTGTGGACTTGCGGTGTGCTACTCACCTGGCAGAGCCTCCATTTCCTCATTGACAAAGGGGACAATGACAGTGCCTACCTTGTTTGGGGGATTCAGAGCAAGGTATGAGGGTTATGAGCACCGTGCCCAATAAATGACGGTTCTGGGTGAAGACGACACATCTTGTTTTGTCCTCAGGGCGGACTGGGAGGCCAGGGTCCTAAACCCGAGTTTGGCAAATGGGGACATTCACTGTGGGGCCCAGGGCACTCTTCTCAGTGACAAAACTTATCAGGACTTCACCGTGGGGTGCTCGCCTCCAAAGCTTGACCACTCGGCCTGCTGCATCCGTAATAGAGGGAACACCTGGTCCCGCGGGCTGGCCGGTTGCTGGGGACTCCTGGGTGGCTGTGACGTGAGCTCAGCTGCCCTGCTTGGCTCCCACCCAGGGGTGGCTCCCCTGCAGAGGGGCAGCACCAAGACCAGATGAGAACCCCGGGCTAGAGACACCCCCCCACCCCGCGAGACTCTTGTCCCACACCCCACCTCACCCCGAGCGCCCCCCCCCCAGCGGCCAGCTCTCAAGCTGCTCTGGACACAGCCTCATGCACAGCATCGTGGCCCTTCCGTGTGCCTCCTCCATGGTGCCACACCTCCTAGCCAGGGAGGATGGCACTGTGATCCCCAAAAGAAGAAGGCTACCTCCTAAATTCCCTGTTAGCTCGACCCCCACACGAAGGAAATGGACCTTTTCAGAGTTTTCCTTTTATCATACACTTCAGTGTAGGTCGTCCATGAGAACCAACTGGCATTTGCTGTCCTTAACGCCTAATAACCGGTCTTAGAAATCTAAATGATCCCTATAAATCTAAATTAAGTGCCCAGGTTGCGCTGTACTTAGGACACTTAATTAATAAAGTGCTAGCAATAACCACTACTCATCTGTTTACGTCCAGCTGACTTCCACTTTCAAAGCCTGCGTTTCTCTGTGGTGTGTGGGGGAGGGGGAGGGAGGGGCCCGGGGCCCTGGGCAGCGTGCTGGCTGCTTGGGCACTGCCCATCTCCATGGCACCCTCCAGAGCTGCCTGGACTTCCCCGTGTCCAGCCTCCCTTAGCCTCTGGGTCTCCTCCCTCTCACTGCCAAGGAGAAGGTGGCCAGAGTGTCCTGCAGGAGTATCCTGAGGAAGAGTTGGGAGACATGTGCTGTGTGACCATGGATGGGTTGCCTGCCCTCTCTGGGCCTTAGTTTCCCTTCTGCAAAAATAACGTAGATGGCCACCAAGGGCCTTTCAACAGCTGTGGGGAGGGAGGTGTGGGCTGAGGGAGGGAGGTGTGAGCACTGTGAACTTGGGCGGACGGTGTAGCCTCTTCCTGCCACACCGAGGATGGGAATAGCACCTATCTCTCAGCGCTGTGCGACCCTACGAGGAGGTAAAGCATGTGACAGCTCGGTTCAGTGCCTGACTAGCCAAGCGCACTGATTCTCCCCGAGTGGCCAGTCCTCAGCTGTGGTGAAAGGTCATCTAATCTGTGATGGAGGGTTTGGAGGGAAGGGTGTGACAGCCAGGGACAACGTGGAATAGGAACACCAGCGGTTAGAGCTGGAGGCACGGCATTAAGGGGACCGAGGGGACTTTGCCCCCAGAGGACAGGCAGGTCGTGCCCTGGCCAGCCTCAGAGTCTGTCCTTCCATGTTGGACCTGCCCGGACACCAGACTGGGTTACTGAGAGGTGAACAGCTCTGGGTGGCACGGCTTCTAGTGACTCCTGCATCTCTATGTGTGACTGAGCAGCCACCCAGTGGCCCAGGCCCAAGATCTATATCATGTCACCCTCCAC
Source organism: Lyroderma lyra (assembly GCA_004026885.1). NCBI lineage: Eukaryota > Metazoa > Chordata > Mammalia > Chiroptera > Megadermatidae > Lyroderma > Lyroderma lyra. The sequence continues at coordinate 14,431 of PVJL010016218.1, forward strand.
CCACATTGAAGTGACCACCAAGTTGTCTTCACAGGGTCTCTGCACCCCTGCCGTTCCCACCCCGGGGAAGGGAACCCTTACAACCCGGCTTCAATGAACACGAGAGCCTCTTAACTGAGCCTGCCCTCCCCACGCCCTCCCCACCCCCTCCCTACCACCTCTGGTTGTTACTTCTGCCACCGCCTCAGCTGTGAGAGGCTCCTAAGGAGACCCTGACCCAGTGGGCGGTGGGCACAGCCCCTGAGCCTATGCCCCACCCCTGCCCCCACCCGAGGCCGCCTCTCCCCAGGCTCCTGGGCCCCGGGGTGTTTCCTGGGCCTGGTTCATCTCACTCAGACACATTCTTGGCTCCTCCCGTGATTGAGATAATGCATTTGCTCTCTCGTGTTAACTTTTATTACTTATTGATTTTCTCCGCCCTGTGTCAGCCACGTCCATTTGTATCTGCTCAGAGTAGTAGGAGCCCGTCAGAGAACGGCTGGGAGAACTGAGCTGTGGAACTGCGCGACCACAGACAAGCACCCATGTTAATGGGACCATTGTCTTTGAGGGGGGCGGGAGCAGGGCCCATCCATCACTCCAACCACAAGTGCTGGGCTGGGAAAGTCTGGGGTGGGGGGCTCATCTGATCCCCCATCAAAGGGGTTGGGGGCAAGCTGGGGGAAGCCACTCAGTGAAGCCCCGTGTCTGGGTCTAGGACAGGAGTGTCACCAGAGGCAGATGGCCCTGAGGATGGCTGCAGGGCATGTCTGAGGTGAAGGTCAAGGGAAGGGTTGGAATGGCTCCTGGGCTGGGTCAGACCAGGTGGGTGGTGACAGAGAGGGAGAGAGGAGGTAAAGCCAGAGGCCAGGCCCAGATGGAGGCTGAGACGGTGCACAGGGGGCTTCCAGGTGTCGCCTTGGTCACCCCCCACCCCCCACCCCCTAAGGAAACTGTCCGCTGCTCAAATGACAGAGTGGAGCTGGGCTGCAAACCCACAGTCTGAGTCCCTGTCCCCAACACTCCTCCTGGCGTGGGGCCATCGCAGTGGCCAACCTTCATGTACCCATCACAGCGGAGAGAGCACTGTGTTGGGGTGTGGAGACCTGGTTCTACCTCTTCTTGGTCCCCCACCTCCCTGACTTGGGTTTCCTCTTCTTTGAGCGGAGAATAATAGACCTGCCTCTGGGGTTGTTGGGGAAGGTGAGTAATGAGGTCTTATGACAAAGCACCTCTCCGGGGTGGGTTGGCATCATCAGTGCCTCATCCCTGCTCTCTGCACTTGGTCTTCAGTTTGGGGGTCAACCTTTGCCCTTTGGTAGGCTCAGTAACACCCACGTTTTGGGGCCTCAGGCTCTCTGCAGGGCCCATCCTGCACTCCCAGCTACAGGCAGGGAGCAGGAGGGCTTCCTGCTCCGCCCAGTGCCGGGATGACCTAACGGCGATGCCATCTGCTATCACCGAGGCGGTTGCTATCAGCGGGATGAGGAGACGACCAGCCACACGTTGCCCGGCTCCCTTCTGAGCGAGCAGTGAAGTCAGCGGCGGGCGGACACAGGGTCAGGGCGACGGGCGGGCGTCTCTCAGCTTGGCGATGAGAGAGCTCATGCCCAGGGAGGGGAAGTGCACCCTGGCTCCCGGAACCCCTCCAAGCATGTGCTGCACACAACTGTGCACTTTAAAAGGGTTAAGATGGTAACTTCTGTCACATCTGTATTTTACCACAATTTAAAAAAAACAAGAAAACAAAAACAGGGCAATAGAGCCAGAGTCCTAAAGTCTCCGGAACCACAGAACTCTGAGTAGGACATGACATTGAACCACCCGGGTTTGTCGAACCCTCAGATACCCCAGTCCTCCAAGGTTGGAGCTCTCATCCTTTACTTGGGTAGAAAATGGAAGCTCAGAGAGGTTGAGTGACTTACCTGAGGTTGCACAGAGGGTCAGAAGCAGCACCAGGGTCACACCCTGCCTGTTCTCTGGATTCCACACCCAGTCTCCCAGCCATTGTCCCAAGCTGCTTCCCCTCCTCCAGCACACCCTCTGTGTCCCCATAGCTGCCTCCTATAGGGAGACCAAGTCGGGGTGGGGTGCACGCTGCAGGCACCCTCTCAGGAGTGGCCTCAGCTGCCAGGTTCCCAGAGGAGACCAGCACCCTGCAAGGAGCACTGACTCTGTTTTGGCCTCTGTCTCCCCATTCACCAGCCCCTCCTTCTCTCAACAAGAAATAGCCTCCACCCTGATGACCTTGACCCGACAAGGAGAGCCTTCCCCAGTGTTCTTCTCTCTCCCCAAAAGGTTGTGAAGGAATGCTCACCTTGGAGTCCAAGGTCTTTGGCTCTACTGGTTCCAAAATGTGAGACCCCAAGAAGGTGAGTCCTAACCCGTTTCCTCATCTACAAAACGCAGGCGGAAGCGATGCTTTCCCAGCGCACATGCGCCCGGTTAGAAGGGAATTCCCCGGGCGAAGCCCCTGGCCCGAGGAAGGGCTCGGCAAGCGCTCACACGACTGCTCCCCCCTCCTTCCTCCATTTCAGGGAACCGGAAAGAGTGTGGGTGTTGGCATCAGAGAGCCCTGGGCTTGCCTCGTTGGTCTACTACCTACCAGCTGTGTGAACCTGGACAAGTCACTTAACTCCTTTGAAAATATTTCCTCTTTGTCAAAACCAGCGAACATGAAGGCCTCCTCCCTGAGTTGCTTCAGTGAATAGCTGCTTGATACACACCAGCCGACCCCTCCCCAGCTCCCCACTCCCTGTGTCTTGGGCACGGGCACGCTGGGTCTACACCAAGTAAAAGACCGCAGCCACCCCACTTGGCCTTTGCCTTCCATGCCCCCGCTCCCCGTCACCCTGAGTGGATTCCAAAGCAGAAATGACCGTTTTTGCAGAAATGGATTGTGATCAAGTCTGAGAACCACGATTCAGCGACCAAAGGCAGCAGCTGCGACACAGACATGTGTGCAAAGTGTCTGTCTCGGGGAACCTCCTGAAATCTTGAGTGGGGAGGGGTCTTCCCTGTCGTTGGGCCCCACACCCTGAATGACCCTGCCAAGGGGTCATCTCCTCCTGTGGTTTCCCTCCAGCGATTTGGACTCAGACAGACTTCGACTCCACTTCCAGCTCCTCTGCCTGTGTCCCGTGTGCCCTCAGGGCAGTTCCCCCCCCCCTCTGGGGCACAGCTCCCTTCCCTTCCAGGTGGTGACATTAAGGACAGCCCCTCCCTGGGTCAGGGTGAGGACCAGATGGCTCGGCAGGCGTGTAGGAAAGGCTCAGCGCCTGGCCCCCGCGGGTGATGGCTAAGTGGTGCCAATTATTATTGTGATTATTATTTAAATCCAGCACACACAGACAGCCCCCCCATTATGTGATGATCATGGGTCATCCCTTATACATTCCAAGTCTGTTCCACAATCTACAAAATGAGGATAAAAATTCTTACCCTGCAACACAAAGGGACCTAAAACGCATTGTGCAGGGCCTGGTACATAGTAGATGCTGTCGTACCTGCAGTCCCTCTTTCCTCTTCCCCTCTCCCTCCTGAGGCAGCCTGTTACACATACCCCTCAACACCTTTGACTCATAGAAAGTTCTAGAATTTTTCTGCATTGGTTTTGGGCCTATGGAGTAGGAAGGAAACCAGGCAAGTGGCACTGAGTTACAGAAGCCTAAATACGACGGCCTTCCCAGAAGGAGGGTGTGGGCTCTTGGGTCAAATGCCACGCAGAAGTCCAGGCGACAAGGACAGATGTGCCCACAAGGTGGTGGCCTACGAAGGTGATTGTAACCTTGACACTGCAGTCCAGACTGCAGTGGGTAAGGCACGATGGCGGGGGGAGGGGCGCTGCCTGTGCAGGTAATCCGTCAGCCGGAGGTGGACCTGGGTCTTTATCTTCCTCTTTGAATTAAGCGTAGGAGATGCTGGCTCCCTGTGTTAACCTCGTGGTGACATGGTAGATGGGAGGAAGGGAGCCTGCAGGCTGTGGGTGGCATCCAGGGCCTCTGATGGGGCATGTGTGCTCCAGGGAGTCGGGGGTGGGGGTGGGCGGTGATGGGGTCTAAGTGCGGTCACCCAGATGCCAACCAGGGCTGCCCGCTCCCCGGGAGCACCGGTCCAGCTGGCTCAGGCCCGCTACCCAGGTGCAGTGGATAGCCTTTGACACTGCCCAGTCCCAGGTCTGGATCCAGGTGTGTCCACTTGTCCTGGTCCTTCTTCCTGGACCTGGCCCAGTGCAAAACCCCTCTCAAACTTCCGCCCCCACAAGCACTTCTAATTGATTGTCATGAGAGTCTTGCGGGGCTGGAGGGAGGAGCACAGACTCGCCACCTCGCCAGCTCTGTCCTTTTTTGTTCTCCCACTTCTCTGCGGGAAGCTGGTCTTGTTTGGGACAGAGCACTGTCACCTGCATTCCTCCAGATACCTTCACACCACCCGTGCCCTCAGGGTCAGAGAGGCGAAGGGAACACTCACTACAGCCACCCGTCGGGATGTGCCAGAGCCAGGATGATCCCTTTGGTGCCAGTGCTCTGGGTGCTGAGAGGGAAGTCCGGGCACAGCTTTGGGACGATGGAATGCCAGGCAGCGAGGCAGCCGGTGGGCCAGCCCTTTCCTGGCACTGCCTCAGTCCCATCCACCAGGCCCGCCCATCAGAGTTGCCCAGAGATCCAGCATGCTTTTAGTTAAGATCCTGAGCTCGGGAGGGAGGCAGGAAATGATTCATTCTCTCTCTCGGCCAATATATGCAAAGGCACGTTATTAATATTTACTCAGGGGCTTCTCCAAGGACCCCAAAACAGCCAATCATGGTGAGAGAAGGGAATGGAAAATGAGCTTTGCCAAGTCTGCCGGCCGCCTGCAGATGGGGTGAAGGGGCACCCACCGGGCTCAGGGCTAGCAGGAGCCACCTCACCATTCATCCTGTCCACCCCAGAAAGGCAGGGGACTCGCCCGTGGGGACTCCGCCAGGTCTCAACAGAGGAAGAAAGAGAATCTGGGAGCACAGAGGGACAGAAAGAGCGTGGAGCTCTGAGCCTCGGGGCCTCATCTGCAGAACGAGGAAATACACGCTGCCGAGCAGGTTCCCAGGGAGGAGAAAGGACTGCCCACCGCATCTGGCCAAAAGCAGGTGCTCTACAAAATCAGTGAGGCACCAATGGTGAGGTGACAAGGACAGGCCCTGCCCCAGCGTGCTTTGCCCAGTGTGCTCTGCACTGGCCTCAGGCACCCCCCTCAGTGGGGGAGGTCAGGCTCCCCCCCAGGCTGGGCTGGACTAATGAAAACCAGATGCGCAAAGTATCAGATCCTCGACACCAGAAATGTCCCTCTTCAGCTCCATTCACAGCCTCCTTTCCCCGGGGCAATGCAGCAAAACTCTGGACCCCGCCTTTCCCCCAGCAGCCCCATCCCTGGCCCCTTCCCAGGCTCAGCAACCACCCGCCAAGCTTCCAAGGCACTCTCAATGTCAAATGAGGTCCAGATGTCATTTTCTCCACGGCAGGCCCCTGCTGACAGCTTCTGTCACTCAGAGGCTATAATCACAGCGCCCTCTGTCCCCTTTATGCCCTGCCCTGCACAGACTCCCTTCCGCCTCTGCCAGGGAGTTTATTAGTTTATTAAATCTCTCAGCCTTCACTTGCAAACTGTCTCTTCCAGAGATGGAAAAATACTGAGACCCAAAGAGGCAAGGTGAACTTCCTACAGGTCATGCAGCTAGAAAATAACTGAGCTGGGAATCTGTGAGTTTGTAACTCCATTGTCTCTTGGCCCTCTTGTGACCTCCCGGGAAAGTAAGGGGCTAGGACAGGGGGCAGATGCAAATAACTGAGCGCAGAGGATCGGAGCAGGGATCCAGGCTGGCTGGAGCAAAGAGGAGTTTCAGAGTTAGGTGGGGACATTGGAGTCATTAGGCTTATTCCTTCATTCAACAAATGCTAATTAAACACATGGCACCTGTAAGAGGCCCTAGAGATTCTGCTATGACTCATACTCCCTGTCCTCATGAGCACACAGTTCACCGGGAAGGGACAGACAAGTAAATAAATACCAAGTGTACGCCGTGATAGGTGACACATAGGAAACAGTGGACATTCACGGCAGAGATACTTAACTTGAGCGTAGCAGTCAAGGAAGGCTTCCTGGAGGAAGTGGTATCTAATGTGAGACCTGAAATAAGTAGGATGGAGTTCTGGCTCCTTCCCTCTTTAGAGAGCAGAGCTTGGCTGGTAATTACAATTATTATGGGAGACAAAGACCAGGCTGGTACTGATGTAGTGTGTGTGTGTGTGTGTGTGTGTGTGTAGATTGGCAGGTATTTGTGGGTTGTTTAACCTGAGTTGTGTAAAGTTCTGGGCTGTGGGTGATGATGACAGTAGAGACAGGAAACCCTGCGGGGAGAGAACCAGAAGGGCACGGGGCAGAGGCCGGGTTCTCAGATTCCTCCTGAAGCTCCGCTGCTCTCCCTTCGACTAAGCAGATTCTGTTCCTTGTGACTCAGGGACACCTGATTCCAACCTCGAGAAGGGCCTTCCCGGTGTCGGAGGGTTCAGGTGGCCAGCTGGCCTCAGGAGAGAGGTCACCGCCTGGCAGTGCCCGGGCCCCAGGGGGCCCTTCAGGCCTGGCGCTGGGGGTCCTCCTCGTGCTTCTCTCTCTCTTATTCCCCTCCTCTGTGCTTTATTTTCCTCCTTCTACTCCATGTTTCCCTCCTCCTTCTCACCACACTCAGCCTCTCATCAGATCATCCCTTCATCTCACGGGCATCATCTGTCACGCACTTGTGCCTGTGCAGCCCCTGGACTGGCCACGACGGGGACAACGAGAGGGACAAGCCCGTGTCCCTGCCCTCAGGGAGCTCCCAGTCTGGCTGGGGAAACAGATGAAGCAATCACAACTGGGGTGATCAGTGCTGAGACGGGGGAGATGCAGGAGGGGGGAGCCCAGGGGAGGACCAGACCCCAGACCTGGGGTCAGGGAGGACCTCTGGGAGGAGGTGGTGTCCCTGCCCAGACCTGAAGGAGAAGGGGGGGAGCCAGGAGGAGGGGTGAGTAGGGAGGAGATTATCCACAGCATCCCCTGCTCCCCGCCCCGACCCCCCCCCGCTCCCCCCGCCCCCCACCGCAGGCCCGGAGGTGGAGACGGACAGGCTGGGGTCCGCTGGGGTCAGAGCACAGAGGAGGGCTGAGTTGGGCAGTGCGGTTGGGCGTCACCCTGAGGGCCCTGGGGAGCCATGGAGAGATGGGGTGGGGGCGGTTAAGGCAGGAGGGGACCGCTCTGTAGGTAGGGGAGTG
>PVJL010016219.1:0-21685 GCA_004026885.1 Lyroderma lyra
GCCAGGCTGGGTACCGGCTGGAGGTGGGGACTCAGGCGGAGCCGGTGGGGTTGGGAGAGTGGGGGAGAGTTGAGAATGGTTCCTGATGACCTTGTCTCTGCTTTGAGGGGTTGCCATGTGGGTCTGAGAACCCCCCGCCTCCAAGGAGCTTCTTCCAGAAGCCGAAGGCCAGCAAGATGAGCCGAGGGCTTTGTTGCTGAGCCCGAGTGAGTCCATGTGCTCTGTGGTGGGTTTGGCTCCCCTGTACGTCTAGGGAGGGTCAGGGGTGTTACCTGAGGAAGAGTAGATGGGGAGCCCCCTTTGGGCCACTTGTCTGGGGAACCTTAGGGCTCAGGAGGGTCACCTTCTTTACTACCTTGATTGTGACCATAGGACAGCTCCTAGCCCCTCCCAGAGTTTGTTGTTTATATCAATGATTCCTCCTAACAGGTAGCACCAGATATACAAAACGATGTGTACATCCCCGAGGCTCACTCAGCCATTCATTGGTTGTTGAGGGTACAGGGTATGGGGTATGAAATGTGGATGTATTTGGGCTCATTTACTTTATTTCGTAATCTGACTCTGGGCATCAAGAAAGATCTTGAAACCTTAAGCAAGCGACATCTAACCCACCCTGGCTGCCCGCCGCTCAGCCCTGCCCCCTTCCCCACCCCCCTCACCTGATTTGCTAAAGGGAAGGGGCCTGCAGCCATGTCTTTACTATGCGCATGCGCATCAACACCCATAGAGTGACCCCTCAGCTGTAGGAAAGGACAAGAGCACCTTCCACTAGGGCTGGAGACCCCTGCACCCTACCCATTTCCTCTGGGACCTCCATGACCAGGATTGTGACCAGGCCAGCTGGAGGGGTGGTTGGCAGGGGACCAGAGTGACCTCCCTGCCTTCCTGCAGCCACTGTGCATCTCGCAGCCACTTGCTCACTCCTTAGAGTGGGAGGACCTTACCCTGAGGTCACATGGGTGGCCTCCTGAGCCCAGTGCTCTGGCTTCTCCACTCAGTTGGCTCCTGGGAGGCCTGTATAATGTCACAGAGCAGGAGTCCTCGACGCAGAACCTCCGATGAAGGTTGTGGAGCTCCCCACCAGACTCAGAGCTGCCCAGACACACAAGTGTATGATAGTTCAGAGAGGGCCATGGACCTCAAGGTGGGAACCACTGCTCTAAGTGAACTTGGGCAAGGTTCTGTTTCTTAGCACCTGGAGAGATTACAAAGGGCACTGGCCCTCCCCAGCCACCTCTGCGATCCACAGGTGGCTTGGCCAGTCAGCCATGCTGGGCTTGGTGCTACAGCTTTGGGTGACTCCTGACCAGGGGAAGCCAAGCCTGCCAACCAGGGTGGTTCCCAAAGGGCCATCGCTGTCCAAGCCCAGTGTTGCTTTGACTGAGAGAGCGGAACTTAACTCCTGAGCCAGAAGCTGGAGCCAGAAGTCCTGAACAGTGACCCGAGCCAGGGTCAGTGCCTCCAGTGGGCACAGCTGAGCAGCGGCAGCCACTGTCCCCTTCCTATCAGATGTCTGAATGCCTCCTCTGTGCTCTGACCTCTTCCTCAGAGAGTTCGCACTCCTCAGGCTTGTGTGGCACATCATACCAGAGAAGGAAGGGCCCCAGGCTGGTGGGAGTCAAGAGGCCTCGTTTTCCTGATCCTGAATCTATTGTTTTTAACTTGCTGTGTGACCCTGGCCAAATCTCTTCACCTCTCTGGTTCTCTGGCATCAGGATAATGAAGGAGCTGAACAGGATGATCTCCTAGATCCAGCTCATATGATTTTGGCCATGTCTCAAGATTACTGTTCCTAAGCCTTAAATTCTCCACATGCTGGGAAAGTCTGGGTGGGAGAGGTCCCAGGGCTGACCCTGGACCAAGGCCAGCCATTCACTGAGCCTGGAAGAAGACAGGTGAGCAGGGATGCGGGCTTCTCCACTCTTGTCCTGAAGGAGCCCTGGCAGAAAGCCACTGTTTTCTCCTTCCGCCACATTCCAGTTCATCCATTTGGTCCCTGAATATTGATGGGCCCCTCCCATGTGGTGGGCACCTCCCGTGTGGTGGGCACTCCAGAGGTGGCCCAGGCAGAGGCCTTGCTCTCATGCAACCCTCTGTCGGTAGGAGGAGTCAGGTAATAAATAAGATTAGTTCAGGCTGGACAAGTGCCGTAAAGAAAATTGAGTTGAGTCATAGACTGGAGAGTAACAGGGAGGGAGAGGCCTAGCTTGGAGAGAGAATTTTGAAGTAAGATGTACATGACAAGAAGGATTCTTGAAAGATCCAGGACAGTGCGTTCCAAGCAGAGGACCCTGCAGCTGGCACGACAATAGCGTGTTCAGAGACAGGCAGAGGCCCCGCAGAGAGTGCAGGTCACCTCGGACGGAGTGGGCAGTGGGCAGATTGTGTAGGGGCTCACAGGCTACAAGAAAGAATTTGCTTTTAATCTACAGGCCGTGGCAAGCCCCCAGGGGGGTGAAGCCCAGTTGTCGTGACAGTGACATGCGTGGCGCACAGGCTGAGGACCAGGCATGGTTCTTAGCCCTCGGTGTGCGTTAGGTGATAACCTACAAAGTGCTGTTAGTACTCACTCATTTTACATACGAGAAAACAGGCTCAGAGAGTGACACAAATGAGGTCACACGAGTGGCTTAGTGTTGCACTCACTGCTCAAACCTAGGCAGCCTGGATCTCAGCCATCATGCCACCCTGCCAAGAGGAGACCCAGAGCCCACTCGGTGCTGTGGCTATTTCCTGGCTATCTGGGTGGCCGTGGAGCTCGGGGTTGGGGCAGTGTGCCCTGGGTGGGTCCCACCCAGTAAGTAGCCTTGTAGTGTGTGACCCGGCCAGCGTGCTGCGCATAGACATGGGCAGTTACTTTGGATGATACCTGGTGAACGTGAGATTCGTGGCCTGTGGGGCCCAGGGGCGAGTCCCTGGGCGGCTCGTCAGCGGGCACGGGCAGTGGAATTGCTGGTGAGTCGTTCTCACTGACAGGCTCTGTGCCCAGATAGCCTTCCTGGCTGGGAAGAGGAGGATGAAGTCAGCTTCAGAGAAGGATGTCCATAATTCTTACCAAACTGCTCCAAGTGTAGAGGGAAGCTGCCGAGCCCATGGCACCCCAAGTGGCCCTTAGCCCGTCCAGGGCAGTGGGCGTGAAACTTCCCGCTCAGGACCTCAGGTGGCCTCTCACCTTGGACTTTGACCTCTGAAGTGACCCCTTCTCTTTGGGGACAGGGCTGCTGGGGGCTACCTCTGTGTTGCTTTGACTCTGACCATTTCCTTTTCCCAAGTCACCCTGCCCTTGTTACCTTGGCGCCCCCAACATGGCTCTGAGCTGAGGTGGGGCAACTTTCTGGCTGTTAGTTTGAGGCCTGGTTCTGGGGTGAAGCCTACAGGCCATGAGGGGCAGGGAAGGCAGCAGTGGGTGGGCCAGCTCGGAGAAGACAGGGTCTGCCGTGGGGCTCTGGGGGAGATGTGCACAGCCTTGGGGGCCTCCCACGGCAGCCCGGGTTCGAGCTCTGTCTGCAGCTGTGTCTGACCCACAGACCAACGGTGTGGCAGGCTGAGCGGCTGGAATGTGGGACGCTCGGGAGGGCAGGTCACAGTGGGTGCTGCGAGGCTAACCTGGCTCCAATAAAAGCTGCATTCAGAGCTGCTAAACCCTTTCCATATGTGGGCTCTGGGGACTTCAAAGGTCTGGGGAGCGGGTGGGGGGAGGCAAGCTGAGGCGAAGTGCCCTCATCCTGGTGCCTTGCATAAGCCTGTCCTGTCGTGTGGCTGGCCTGGGACTGGGACTGGAGGGGGAGAGCTTGCTTGGTGGGGCTCTAGGAAGATGGGTGAGTTCACTGAGCCTGACCCTCGTCTCCCCTGACCCAGGGGGATCTGGAGGCCAGAATGTAGGCCCTGGCATCCCCCTCGCACTCTGCCCTGCCTCTCTCTGTATTTCTCTCGGAGCGGCCACGTTGACGGAATCCTCCTGTACCCTCCGCGAGAGTGGGGAGAGGCAGGCGTTGGCAGCTCCCGCGCCCCCCATGGCCAGCCCTGCCAAGCTTCTCACGCCTGTGGTCTGTCCCAATGATAGGTTAGCTTCGGCGTCCCGAGGGAACCTAGCCCAGAGCATGTGGACACACTTGGGGGAGGGCAGGGGAAAGCCAGCTCAGGACCGCCACCGTGGCCACTGGCCTGGGAGGCACAGGAATGACCCCCGCAAGTTCTCCAGCCAGATTAGACACCTGGCTCCAGGCAGAGTCACAGCCCAGCACTCAGCCTCCGGTGGCGTCCCCAGAAACACAGCCAGACGGCTCTGCCTCCCATCCCGCAGCCCGTTCACCTCTGAGGATGACAACTTGTGTATTCTGGATTTACTGCCGTTGTTGTTAGGAAGCACGGAGATTTTATTAGCCCTAAAAATGACTCTGGGCTTCGGGGGAAATCCACACCACCGCTCAGGACAGGCCCAGGACGCCAGGCCCCGGCTCAGAGAGCCAAGGCGGGAGCAGTGCTGGAGCGAAAGGGAGAGGTCGGCCCAGGAGGACAGGCGGTTCGGCCGAGGCTGCGTGGGGAGGTGAGCTTCTTGGGCCTTCTGTGCCTGTACTGTGGAAGTGACGGAGCGAAGCTCTAAGGGAAGGGGTCAGCATCGGAGGCTGTGGAGAGGAAAGTGGAGACCTGGGAGCCCTAGGGGCCCCCTGGTCAATACTGTCCTCCTAGGTGCCCGTCACTGCACCCCAGAGTAGCACGTGAATGGCTGCTCTGGGCCTGCCTCCCCCTCCACTGGGCCCATAGTTTGGTTCTGACTGGTTGTCCCCACCGCCCACAGACAGGGCCACTGAATCGAAGTAGCCCAAGTGATGGTGTGGGAAGGGGTGGTGGCAGAAATCACCAGAAGACTTCAGGCAAGCTGGGTGGTTTAGGGCATGTAGTAATAGTGGGAAGACTGGCCCACCATCAGGATCCAGGTTTGAACATGGGCTCTGTCACCTTTATGGAGAGTATGATGGGGACCCCAGACTCGCCTCTGAAATCCAAGCACTGGGAGGTGGCCCTGAACCGCCCTCAAGCCAAAGGGAAGGAAAGCACCGGGGTCCCCTGCTTCAGGCTAGGAGGAGGGGCTTAGACCTCGCAGAGGTGACTCCTGAGGATATCCCCCAAATGAAGGCGATACCCACCGTCTGGGGGATGCCTGGGTGTACACAGAACATCCCTCCCTGCCCTGGGATCCTCAAATCCTCTCACCCCGATGCAAGACCACTGGGGTGTTTTCTGCCCTAAACATGAGGCCTCACGGGGAGAGATGGCCCCCCCCCTGACCACCTGCAGGATTCCCAGCAAGGGACCAGGATTTTGTTGCTAGGGACCTGGCAGTTCTGTCAGGTCGGCCGATTCTCCATGGGGGAGAGGTCTGAATATACAGAACTGATCTGAGCAAGTCCAAATGCAAAGGCAGAAGGAAAGACACGATCGAGTTGCTCCGAGTGGCTGTGGATGGCCCACTTGTTCATGTTCTTCAGCAGGTTCTGTGGCCCATTCCTGTCTCCTGCCCCCCTGTGTGTATATTACCTATAAGGTGAAAGAGGGGCCTCTGGGGGTCTCCCCCAGCCCTGCCGTTTGCAGCCCCATCCCCTTCCTTCCCCCAGATGACAGCTCTGCGGGGCCCAGTGGATGGCGCCTGTCTCTGGGACTGCAGTGTGAGCGATCAGGTGTCCCCATCCTCTGCTACCCCAGGGACTGGCTCCCCCGCCCCTCGCACTAATCTAATCAGGAAATAGCAAAGTCCACATTTCCCAGGGGTTATAAATAGCCACAGCAGTTCAGGCAGCATCATTTCTCTGGAAAATGTGCCATGTCCCTCTCTGCTCCACACCCTCCCTTCTCTGTATTTAAATGACATCCTGAAATAGACTTGGTTTCTGGAGGCTGCTGGCCTCCTGGGAGACAGAATGTCGTTGTTGGGGAACCGAGGGGCTAAGCAGGCTCCCGGAGCAGGTACCAAGGTGTACCCATAGAGGGGCTCAGGAATATGGCAGTGATGGCCTCTTCCAGTAAAACTCAGAAGGGCCTCCTTACCCAGACCTGGCCTCAGACAACGGGTATGTGTGAAAACGACAGCCACTGGCATTGGTAGGCTGCAGAGGGACGGGCTCCTGGTGCAAGGGACAGAGGAGAACTGAAGATTCCTGAAGCCTGGGGTTATGCAGGAAGGCTTCCTGGAAGAAGCAGAGCTAGCACTGGGCCTTTAGCATCAGGAGTTGCTTTCCCTGTCTCAGATGCTCCCAGGAAAATGTAGGGCTGCCCCCTAGCAGCTAGCGCGGAAGTGGGGAGGGAAGGAAAGGAAGGATTGTCCTGGCGGCAGCCTGCCAGCACTCGGGTCTGCCCATGGTGCCAAACCACGCTCCAGGAGCCCTGATGTCTCCTTTCTAAATAAATAATAACAACAGCATTCACCGTGTGGCTGAGAGGTGCAGACACCAGTCCAGCTGCTTTACACGTTATCTTGCAGGTTTAGCAGAGCAGGTGAGGCAGGGAGACTTGATTTTGTCCCCTAGCTCTCACTTTCTAGTGTGGCGCTGGGCAAGTTCCTCTTTAAGCCTCTATGTCCTTATCTATAAAAATGGGAGCAGCTACAAAGGCTGAAGTCTCACAGGCTTGTTATGATGGTTGAGATGCTGTATATCAAAGGTGTGCAGCAGTGCCAGACTCACAGAAGATGCTCACAGTATGTCATTTGCTCTTACTGTTTTCCATAACGACCCTCTTAGGTAGCTATGGACACCCCCTCAAGGAAACTGAGGTCCAAGGAGGTTAAGTGATTTGCCCCAATTCACACAGTTGAGTGGAAGAGCAAACTTTGGTCCCAGATCAGTCTGACTCAATCTCTACACTTCTGTCACTCGGGCTGTGTCCATATGCCACCCCAGGACCCAGGGAGGGACCACTAGCTTAGTCCATGGCATCTGCCAGGAGGTGCCTGCCAGGTCAGGGGAGGCTGGGGTGGGGGGATGGCATTAGGTAAATGTGGCCGGGTGCCAGGGCTGTGGAAGTGGCCTGAGGTTCATGCTGATGCACAGACATGCGTTAATAGGGGTGGTCACGGGAGGGTGTTCGCAGGGCTGGGTGAGCAAAAGGAAGGAGTTAGGAGGTACAAATGGCAGTTAGAGACAGTCGCGGGGACGTGAAGTACAGCACGGGGGACACAGTAACGTTCTAATGACTGTGTGTAGTGCCAGGTGGGTATTAGGCTAATCTGGGGGGTCACTTTGTAAATCACATAAATGTCTAACACTATGCTGGACACCTGAAAGTGACATAAAATAATATTAAGTGTCAACTGTAACTGAAAAATAAAAACTAAAAAGTACTTATTAGAACACTATGGGGGAAAAGGTGTGTGTGGAGGGGGATGTCACTTCAGAATATGTAGTACATGCCTCCACCGACAAAGGGCGGCCAAGATCTCCCGCCTTGGGTGTCCAAGACCCAGCATTCTGGATGGGATGAAGGTCCAATGAGGGTTGGGGACAAAAAGAAGTTTGTAGGGGGAGGGTTCAGGGAAAGTGAGGCCAAAGTTGGGGCTTCCTTTGGGACACTTGGCCCCAAGCCTTCTGGAGCAGAGCGCCGAGCACAGCCAGGCTGCCGAGTCCCTGTGTGTGTGAGGAGCTGCGGGGTGGCGGGCAGGCGGTGGTGCTCAGTTCCCTCCGCGCTGCTCTCCTCTCCTATTCTCAGTTCTGTCCCTCCTCTGGGCAGGGAACTGGCTGCTGGGCCTGGGCCAACGCTGACCCCAGACTCCTTCAGACGCTTGGGTGCCACCTATCACCAGTTAGTATGTGTGTGACAGCAGGTGCAAGAAGGACTCACCTCGAGCTGCAGGAAGCCCCAGGGCCCCGCCCACCCTAGGCCAACCCAAATCCGAACTCCGGCAAGGGGCCTGTTGTGCGGTGTTCATGCCCACAGGGGTGCACAGAGACTTTCCAAGGGACATGCAGGACAGGGAGTCACTCTGCAGAGCCTCAGCTCCCATGGGTGCTGTTGCTAAATGGCGACCTTCCCGTGAAGGGCCTTGCACCCGCCCTGTCCTTCGGGGGAGAGCTCCGGGCGGCCACTGGGAATGCTGGTGTGGGTAGGTGCTGAGGAAGTGACCCTAATGGCCAGGTTACAGATCCTTTCACAGTCCTTTCCCGTTGTTTGCTTTCCACAAAAGTGATAGAAATCGTCGGCTGAGAGATCACTTAAAGTAAGGTTTGATAATAGCTATGTATGTAATTTAAGGCAAATAACGAGGAAGGAGGTTCAAAATTGCCTAACATTGCTATAATAAAACTATTTTTAACCCGATGTTTTATCCTTTACATCTTTAAAAACAAACCCAAAAAATAAGAATAAAATTAATACTGAGCCTTGTTTCACCCTAGCAAAAAATAATATTCATACAGACACATAATGAACTAAAACAGGAAAATGCTCTACCCAACTTATTAAGAGATACAGGTCCACCAAAATGGTACTTTGCTGCTGAATATTTATTAAAATGTGTGATAGGTTGGTTAATATTTTTATTGTATAATCATTGTAATAAGTAATCCAGAATATGATTTGAATATTTGGAGGCTTGTGGTCTCAGGATATTTTTCATTTCCATTTAGGCAGATAGTTTTGTTGAAGCAAAAAAGAATAGGGTGATGAATAAAAGACTTTAAACCAGAAAAAGACAAACTAGGACACCGTTCTTTGGGAGAAATAGAAACATAAACTCAAGGAGAAAAAGAAGCAATTCAGGCTTTCTAAAAGGGAAAGAAGAGATTGTTCGTGTCTTTTTTAAGTGGATGATGGTGGGTATTAGATCACTATGGTATTTGGAATTTGCTGAACATTTAAAAGAATGAGGTAACAGTTTTATTTTAAGATGTAAATATTTACATTATTTTGGAAATTCTATTCCTTGCAACTATTTAAACTTGCTTTGGAAGTATTCAGATGTTGATTTTTAAGTGTGCCATGTAGTACATAGTTTTTCAAAGCTATTTTGTGGGTGCACAAGGAAAAACACTTTGAAGGCCACTGGGTTAGAGAAACAGTCCCCTCTGAGGGAGGCGCTGAGCCTCCCCTGCCATCCCTTCGGCCCTGGGGCTCCTGCCCAATTTGAGGGCCTTCCCTGCAGAGGGTTTGCTTCTCTGAGGGCCAACCACGTACCGCAAGTGATCTCGCCAAGTTTTCACAACAGTCCAGTGAAGCGAATTCTGACAGATGAAACCAATGAGGATTAGCGAGGATCAGGGTCACACAGCTGGACGCAGCAGAGCCAGGATTCGGACCCAGCAGCCTGACTCCTGAGACCAGGCCCTGCGTCTCTAATTGCACTGCCTCGCAGTCAGCCCCTCTGCAGCACGGGCTGCCTCTCCCCTGTGGACACCCAGTTCGGGGGGTCAAGCCTGCTGCTTACTGTTTGTGAGCCTTAGTTTTGGCATCTGTAAAGTGACTGATAATCCCATCTCACAGGGCAGTGGTCAGGAGTGAATGAGATGTGATGGGCAACGATGCCTCACAGTGTGCCCTGTCCCCTGCACGGAGTGGGGAGGGGCAGGAGGGGCTGGGGACAGGAGCCACACTGAAGGGTCCATTTCAAGGTAAGCATTAGGCACCCAGTCTGCCTTCCTGACCACGTAGCCAGCTTATGAGCCATTGGTGACCAGAAGAGTAGACTCTGGCTTGGTCTCTGAGCTGTCATCTCTCACTCACATTCTCTGTCTTTCTCTCTTCACAGCTGGATCCACAAACTGTAGAAACCAAGAACTGGCACACAGATGTGATTGAGATGAATGGGGTGAGCCGGAGAGATGGGACATGTCTGCACAGTGGGTGGGCAGCCCGACCTCAGGCTGCTGTCCTCAGGCTGCGGTCCTGCCCCTGTGCCCTTAGCCCACCCCCTCTCCTCTGCCTGTCCCCTTCCCACTCCCACCCTGCAGGTATTTCAGGGACCTCTAGGTGCTAGTGGTAGGCCTTGTTTGCAGTCCTGGGGAGGAGGACCCTGGGTTTTGGGGGCAGTCCTCAGGCATTCATGCCCTGACTCACCCCCCAACCAGATCAAAGTGGAATTCTCCATGAAATTCACCAGCCGAGATATGAGCCTGAAGAGGACCCCATCCAAAAAGCAGACCGGCGTCTTTGGTGTGAAGATCAGCGTGGTGACTAAGTGGGTGTTGCCTCCGGTGTCCGAGTGCTGACCTTGGTGCCGGGGTCCCTGCCAGCCCCTGTCTTCCAGCCCTCCCTGCCCGCTTCTGGCCCCTAGTCAGTCACCCGTCAGTTCAGTAGTCATGACGGCCAGTGCAGAGGCCAGCAGTGGCCTGCAGAGGTGTGTTCCCTCTCTCACACGCTGCTTCAGTAATAAATGAGGCAGCGGTTCAACCAGAGGCGTCTAACCTTTGGGCTTCCCCGGGCCCCATCGGAAGAGTTGTCTTGGGCTACACATTGGGAGGTAGCATGGGGAAGTCCTAGGCCATCGGCTCATAATAAATGGGCAGGTTTACAACCGTAGGCCCACATTTGGACTTGGCAGTGGCAGGCTGGAATCCAAGGAGTGGCTGCCCCTTGGGGAAGGGCATGCATCCTCGCTCCCCACCGTCCCCTGGGCTGTGGGGACCTGACCCTCCTCCCTTGCGTACGTTACCTGCTGGGGCTTCCATAGCATTTGAATCCTGCTCTAAGGAACATTCTGTCCTCTGTCTTGGGGCTGATCTCCCAAAACCTCCTCCTGCCTTTGTCCTCTGCTCTTCCTCAACAGGCAGGTCTTGGGTGGGCTGCGTGGGTGAGGGTGGCATGGCTTATTTCTCAGCCCCTTCCTTGCCCCCACCTCCTGATCCCAGAGGCCAAGGCCAAGGTACACAGGGAGGGGACTACCTACTTAGGATTGGGAGGCCTCCCTCCACCTTCCCTCACATTCTCCCCACAGGCGAGAGCGCTCCAAGGTACCCTACATCGTGCGGCAGTGTGTGGAGGAGGTGGAGAAGAGGGGCATTGAGGAGGTCGGCATCTACCGGATATCCGGGGTGGCCACAGACATCCAGGCTCTGAAGGCCGTCTTTGATGCCAGTGAGTCTGGGAGGCCCAGCCTGGGCGGCAGCAGGGAGAGGGTGCTCCAGCAGGCTCAGAGGGCTAGTAGGAGAGCCCAGTGGAACTGGCTGGGCTTCCTCCTCGGAGCAGCCCCTAGTAGTCCATGGCAGAGAAGCCTTGGTCTGGGAACTGCAGTCCAGTGGCGTGGGGTAGACCATTTCTGAGTCTCTGTAGCGAGGGCGCTTCCTGTATTTTCTCATATGATCCTCATCCCCTCCAATCTCTTATCCCTCACTACAGATAAGGAAACTGAGGCTCAGAGAGGCCAAGTCACTTGCCCAGGATTACCAAGCTTGTAGGTTTTGAGCCTGACTTAAACTCAGAGCTTTCTGACTCCAGAGTCTGAGTTTCTGGCTTTCTTGCTAGCTCCCGGCTACTGGGGCCTGCAAGCAAAGGGAAGGCTTTGAGCCTGGGCTAGCTGGCTCAGGCCCTGTGTGTCCTTTGGGAGGGGCATTGCTGCCTCTAGCTTTGACTGCAGACTCCTTGGTGCTAAACTTGACCTTGCTGGGTCTTCTTTCCCCCAGCTTGCCAGTTCAGCAGCAGCATACCCAGTAGTCAGGAAACCAGAGCTGGCCGGGCACTGCTGATGCCATGGGAGCTGAGAGGGGGCCCAAGGGGGTTCTGAAAGCCTGGGGTGGGGGGCTGGGGCACGATGCATGGCTCCTCTATGCAGCCTGGAAGCTGAGGCTTTGTTGGAACATGATTTTAGCCGTAAAAAATGTACAGTGCTTCCCAGGAAAGGGCTTAGTGGTAAGGAGATTCCACTTGGAAGGAGCGTATGTGATGCATGGTACCAATGTGGATCCAGAACTCCAGCTAATGAACTATGCCCCCCTTCCCCCTCCCCCACGGAGCTGAGTCATGGACCACTTGTGGGCACAACCTACATCCTGCCTTTCTGGGGGAGATCAGACTAGAGACAGGGTGGGTGGGGGCACCCCTGGTGGGTGGAGGATAGACAGGGGATGGAATAGAGCTGTCTACCCAGCTAAGGGCTGCATGGGAGAGAGGTAGCTTAAACCGATGTGACCCCTGACCTTGCAACTCCTCTACAGATAACAAGGACATCCTGCTGATGCTGAGTGACATGGACATCAATGCCATCGCGGGCACCCTCAAGCTCTACTTCCGGGAGCTGCCTGAGCCCCTCCTCACAGACCGACTTTACCCTGCCTTCATGGAGGGCATTGGTGAGGCTCCGGGGACCTGAGAGCTGGGCTAAGCAGGGCCTCCCAACCAGCAGAGTCAAGGGCAACATGAGTCTGTGGCTTCCCTTGCTCGTTGATCTGCCCAGTGTACCAAGGTGCATGGCTGAGTGGCCAGGAGGATGAGATGTAGCCTGCTGGGGCCTGAGCCAGAGAGCAGACCCTCTCTTACCTACCTCTCCTCCCTCTTGTCCTATGGACCACCCTCTGTGCTTCCTCCTTGGACACTGACCTGCTTGCTTGGAAATCTGGGTGCCCAGGGAAGTCTTCCCTGGGGTGGGTGGTCAGGGGCAGATGCCCCAGAGCCAAGGAGAAGCCCGGTTAGAGCTGGTGTGCACTTCAGAAGTCTGGTGCTGAGCCTCCCAGAAGGAGCGCTCTCATCTCTCACCTGTGCCATGGGTGGGAAGGAGGCTGAGGGCCCTGGCCCGCAGGGCTCAGGCCTCCACCCACTGGGGCCACATCCAGTCCTTGGGCATCCCTCCTGCCTCTTTCCCAGGGGCAGATCAGGGCCTCAGCTGCCACCCCAGAAACGTGGAGCCCCGCAGAGGCCAGCTCACTGCTGGGCTCCAGCACTGGAGGCGGAGAAAGAACATACTGACGGCGGTGTCCTCGGCAGCGTCATCGCTGCCTTGCAGACCAGGGTGGGAGTGGCACAGCTGCAAAGGCTTGTGCAGTGAGAGGAGCAAGGGGGTCTGCTGCTGGCTGCCCTCCAGGTCGTGGGGGTGCCAACCGCAGGGGCCAGCTGTTCATAGAGGACACCCGGCCCTCCCTGCGGGGTCTCCTTCCCTGGCCTCAGGCAGGTGGGGATCTCCCTCAGGGTCCTGCAGGCTCCTGACCGGGGGTGCTGGCGAGGTCTCCCCGAAGGCTGAGCCCCGCCAACCTCTTTATCCCCACAGCCCTGTCAGACCCTGCTGCCAAGGAAAACTGCATGATGCACCTGCTCCGCTCCCTGCCCGACCCGAACCTCATCACCTTCCTCTTCCTGCTGGAGCACTTGAAACGGTAGGGGCGGGCCCTGCGGGGGTGGGTGCACCTGCTGGGGAGCCCGGGGAAGGGTGGGTGCACCTGCTGGGGAGCCCGGGGAAGGGCGGGTGGCGTGGGGCGGGCCCTGCAGGGGCAGGTGCACCTGCTGGGGAGCCAAGCTCGTTATGGCTGGTGGTTGCTGCTGGGCCACCGTAGCTGGGTGAGGGTTTGCTTTTTACATTTTTGCACTCAAGTTCTTCTGTTTTGAGAAACATTCAGGGCCTAATAACGACTCAAATATTATATTTACCATAGGATGCTTAGAAAGGTGGGGTTAGAGCCAAGGACTAGAGATGGATTTTATGGTCAGTGGTCATTCAGTCAACTTAGCATCTTACATGGGAAGACTAGACACCGTCAGAGCGCACTGCAGGCCCGTGTATCCTGTCGTTCTGCTCAGTTACATACAGCCACATGTACTTCACAATGGAAAGTGTGTTTGTCATTGTGGGTCAGATCAGGGCTTCAGCCACCACAGGAAATTGTCAAAAAAGTTTCAAGCCCTCTGGTCTTGACCATACCTCACCTAACAGATAGGGAAACTGAGTCCCCAACCCAGCAGGAACTCGCTGTGGTTAGCAGGGACCCTTAGAGTCCGCATCTCCCAAATCCCAAGCTAAGGCCCTTCCACCTTCTCCCCGGCTCCTTCTATAATTGGGTCAAACCAAGAGCTGCTAAAGTTGATGCCTCCTGTAGAGTTCAAATTAGGCCTGAAGGTGTCCTTATCACTCATTTTTGAGCCCAGGACTAGTCTGGGGTATGAGTGGGGGAGGAAGAGTTCCCGCGTGTCCCTCAAATCCACCACCCAGGACTGGATTGCCGAGTGCTGTGGGTCAGTGCCCCCTGAGCTCAGCTCCAGCCCTCCGGCCAGGCCCCCAGTGGCAGCTCTGCCAGGCCTGCTCAGGAGGGCCAGGGAACTGGAAACACCTGAGGCTACTAGCTTGTTTTTCCCACTGTGAGACATTTTCCCTCTGGTTAGGCCAGGACCGAGGCCCCAACCAATTCCCAAATAGTTTGGCTACGATTGTCGGGAGGATGCACAGAGGAGGAATGGGAAGGGAAAATTCATTAGGTTTCCGGCCCTGGGAACCAGGCACAGTCTGTTCCTGCATCTGGGCCCCTGGCAGTGGGGTAGAGGGTGTGTGTATGTGCCCGGGTTGAGTTAGCTGCACAGCTGCCTCTGGCATGGCTGTGTGTGTGCGTGTGTGTGTGTGTGTGTAGGGGCTGCATTAGCCACATAGCTGCCTCTGGCATGGCTGTGTGTGTGTGTGTGGGGGCTGGATTAGCCACATAGCTGCCTCTGGCATGGCTGTGTGTGTGTGTGTGTGTGTGTGTGTGTGTGTGTGTGTAGGGGCTGCATTAGCCACATAGCTGCCTCTGGCATGGCTATGTGTGTGTGTGTGTGTGTGCGTGCGTGTGTGTAGGGGCTGCATTAGCTGCACAGCTGCCTCTGGCATGACTGTGGGTGTGTGGGTGTGTAGGGGCTGTGTTAGCTGCACAGCTGCCTCTGGCATGGCAGTGTTTGCCAATTTCCATAACCTTCAGCAGGAGCATTCATCACTCCTGCCTGAAGGGTGGGAATGGTGGTATAGTTGGGAGTAGGGTGAGAGGCACTGGTCATGGAGGGTGGACCTTAGCCTCAGAAACATTTCCTAGAACTGGGGAGGCCCAGGGCCTCTCTGATGTGTTGGGTCATGCTGGGCTGCCTGGACACTAGCTACAGATGGCAGCCCCTGCTGTCACTCAAGGGAAATATCTACAGAGCTTCTGGCCAGTTATGCAAGAGAAGCAGAGGAAGATCCAAAGGAAGGCAACTCTGGGGTCCCATGAGGCAGACCCTTCTGGAAAAAAATGGGAGACTAGCCTCTGGGCTCCATCTGAGGGTTGTTCCTACCATAGCACAGGGGGCAGAGCCTCAGGTCTAGTTAGCAGTGGCTGCTGGGGCTCCATCTCCCTACCCAGGGCCCATGCCCCAGCCACTCTTGACTTCCTCCGGGCCACTCACCAACTTGACTGATCATGGGTAAAGCACAGAGCAGTGAGGAGCAGGGGCTCTGGAGACAGACTGCCTGGGTTCACATCCCAGCTCTACCACTTAGCTGTGTAACCTCAGGCAAGTCACTTAACCTCTCTGTGCTTTGGTTTCTTCATCTGTACCGTGGGGATGACAATACCTACTCAGAGGACTGTAAGGAGTACGGATTACTATCAGGAAGGTTCTGGGCCCAACAATATCATTATCTTTAGGGCAGAGATGTTAGTGAGGGTCCTTCTGGCTCTGGCAGTTTACCATCAGTTCAGAGGGCAACCTAGGACCTGGGAATCTGTTAAAGGAATGTACTGGGACATAGCCAGGGACTTGGTCCCTTGGCTTAGTCCCCTCCCTACAAAGAGGTCTCTGCTCTTAGAAGAAGGCTAGTAACCACCTTCTAGGAATCCTTGTGGGAGTTCTTAAACCTCAAGCCAGGGGTCTGGAGCTCCGAGTGTCTGCTAAG
Organism: Lyroderma lyra; assembly: GCA_004026885.1. Taxonomy (NCBI): domain Eukaryota; kingdom Metazoa; phylum Chordata; class Mammalia; order Chiroptera; family Megadermatidae; genus Lyroderma; species Lyroderma lyra. The sequence goes on from PVJL010016219.1 coordinate 15,809, forward strand.
AAATGACTTTTCTCTCCTCCCCTCTTTTTCAGGGTTGCTGAGAAGGAGCCCATCAACAAAATGTCCCTTCACAACCTGGCTACCGTGTTTGGCCCCACGTTACTGAGACCCTCAGAAGTGGAGAGCAAAGCACACCTCACATCAGCTGCAGACATCTGGTCCCATGATGTCATGGCACAGGTATCGCAACACTGCCCGGGCCTGTGGCTGGTAGAGCACTGAGAAAAAGCCCCCTTAGGGGTAGAAAGAGAACAGCTCAGAATCCCACACCCCTTCTCTCCTGAGCAGCTGGGTTGATGGTCTGCAGGCTGTCCCCAGGGAAGCAGGGCTCTGGACAGTCCTGCCCCTCCAAGACCAAAATAGAAAGTGTGGGCCTAGAGCCGGGGCCCGGAGAATGTCTGGGCCAGGTTCTGGCTGCAGTCCTTGGAGTGCCTCAGTCTCAGAAAGGAAGCCCAGGGATATAGGAAAAATCCTAGGGTCTTGTCCTCATGTGCGGAAGCTCTAGGATTGCTTCTGGGTCAGGAAGCTTCTTTGGGATTCCTGCACGACCCCGGGCAGGGTCCAGTCTGAGGCAGAGCTGCCAAGCCCAAGCTAACCTCTGGAGCAGGTAGAAGAAGCTCATGACAGGTTGGGAAGTGGCCCCAGGCTCCCTACCTGCTGCCCTGCAGTGCCCTCTGCCAGAGCTCACCTGAGCAGGGCGGGGAGCAACCCAGATGTGACCCCAGCCCACTTCTCAGCCGACCAGAGGAGGACCACGAGGACAAGGACCCTGCCTCAGTTTCCCATGTCTCCCTACAGGTCCAGGTCCTCCTGTACTACCTGCAGCACCCCCCCATCTCCTTCGCAGAACTGAAGCGGAACACACTGTACTTCTCTACCGACGTGTAGCCCCAGGTGGGAGTAGCTGCGGGGTGCCAGCCTCCCCGGCCAGGAGACACAGACTTGAAAGACTACAATAGAAAACTCCCAAACCCAGCACTCCTGACTGAAGGGACGCAAATTTCCAAGAACTGGAATATGTGCATCTTTTGTGCCACCTTGTACAAAGCCAGCTGACCCAGCCCCCAGCCTCACCACCACCCCCCGGGCTCCTGCCTTCTTCTGTACCTCTAGTTGTGTCTGATGCTCCGTGCTGTTCGGGAATTGTTTTATGTCTGTTTGTCATGCAGAAAAGGTAGTGACTGACGCGGTATGGGCACACAGACAGCCTGCTTTGTTCTTTCATTTCCTCCAGCACTTTCTTTCCTCCTGAGTCCAGTCCAAGGGCTTTTATTGGGCGCTCTGTAACGGCTGCCAGCTTCTCCTCTCTTGGCCCTGCTCCCAGAGCACAGTCTCTTGGCAGCCTCCCTCGGTTTTCTCCCCCCTCCTCCCTCCCAGCCTGCCCGCGTGCATGTGCAGCCTCGCTCCACCTTGAAGGTTCTGAGGAGGCCCTGTGTGGCGGTGGCCTATCAGACACTGTGTGCTGCCCACGACCTTCTCCTTGCCCTCTACCTGTGGAAGCACACCTGCTTTGCCTTGCTGCCTGTGCAAATGTTGGACAAGGAGACAGACCCACACTAATCATCAGCTTAGCACAGAACTGGAGAGCAGGTTTCTAGAATTTTCCACCTGAGAATCTCCATTTCTGGGGTTTATCTGTTCTGTCTCCTGCCCACCAGTGAGGCATCTTGACTGTTTCTTCTACTGCTTTTCAGTTCCTTTTCCCCAGTGGTCTATTTCCTTTGGGTGGGAAGATTCTCAAAAGACCTCTTGAGATAGCCAGAGGGTCAGGAAAGAGTCAGGGGAGGCAAGAGAGGAAGCCAGACCATGTGACTATTCAGAGGCATGCCATGCAGCACCAGGTGTCCCGAGCTAGGGGAAGCGGCGCTTAGCAGCAAGGACTTGTAGTGGTTTATCTGGCGGAGCAGGCCTCTAGGAGGACAGCTGTGGCTGAAGCAGGTGTCCAGGCACAGGCAGGCTCCCTCTGGGAGGTTAGCCCTTCCTGGCACCTCACGTACCTGTGGTACCTTTGCCTTAGATTTTACACACATTCTCCACAGCCAAGCACTGCCACGAGGCAGCCCCCACAGCCACCTGTGCTGCAGGGCCTGGGAAAGGAAGGCACAGCCCAGCAGTACCCAGCCATCACGGTGCTGCCTTCCAACCCCTGACTTCTAGATGCAGCCTTTCAAGTGAACTCTAAGAAACTCCAGAAGGTAGAGAAGGCTGTGGAGTCATAGGCAGAGCTGCCTCTCTTGGGCTTAGGTTTTGCTGAGGATCCTCATTGTTGACACTGCTCCAGAGTCGGGGATCAACAGGTTCCATTCCCAACTTTGAGACCCATTGCTCAGTAATGGAAAGGAGTGAGAAGTATCCCCCAATACTTCTGTTACTTCCCAGCAGAGCAGTAGCTGGCAACCTGTGGCCGTTAGCCTGGAAGGGCAGACACTCCTGGCTACAGAGGCTTGAGCTGTAGACAAGCTCCCTGGCTCTCCTATGTGGCAGAGAACATTCTAGGCCTCAGGATTAAAGAGAACAGCTCCCATAGCTTGAGCTCAGGGCTGTTTTAAAGAAGGGTTTGCTGACCCTAAAGCTGTAGAACTTGCTCGGTGAGAGGCAGAGCCCTTTCTGGTCTTGTTTACACCTGTTGCCCAGTCTTGGGCAGAACGGTACATATTCTGTGCACATTGGAGGACAGAGATGCCCAAGAAGCAGGAAATACCACCTAGCTCTGGGATAGGAGGTGGGGAAAGAACCTGAGTCTAAAAATCCCAGTGTCTGACGATCTCTGAGGTCTCTGCGCGGCACTCAGTTGGCATGTGGCATGGAAGGCTCTTGCTTCCAAAGCCATTGATGGTAATGAACTGGAGGCCCAGCTAGAGCTAGTTACAGCCCAAAATGGGTGCCTCCCGCCTCCCCAAAACAGGAGATGGTTGCTTCTCAGCTTCAGGTAACTATTGCAGCCCCCAGGATTGCTTAGGCAGTGTGAGAACAGGAGGAAGGCTAGAAGGGCTGATAAATGCAGAAAGCTCAGAATATTTAAAAATTCCGTCCCCGAAATGGGGAGAGGTGGGCACCAGGCCTGGACTCAGCTGCACCAAGGAAACAGCCCATGGGTTCTCCTGAGAGAAGGGACTATGCAGCCCAGAACCCCCAGCCACTGTGCCCAACAGGGCAGGTTGTGCCAACAGGGGCCCTGCAGACAGGCTCCAGGAATCCTGGTCGGCCTGTCCTGACTGGCAATGGCTGTGGGCTGCCGGTTTTTGCTGATACAGGTAGGACGGGACCCTTCATTAATATCTGACTGTAATAAGTTGGTAAGGATATATTTTTTTGTGTGTTTTGTTTCAACTCATGTAGATTATTATAAATTGATGTAAACCACATGAGAGGAAAATGTTAATAAAAAAATGCAAAGCCCCAACATTTGCACACAACTCAGCCCTGTGGTATGGACATTTGTTCTCAGTAGTCCTGGGAAGACCACCCGTCTAAATATTTAACTCTTCCAGCTGCATCCAGATGTGAGTTTCCAGGAATCTGTGTTCCTAGCTGACTCCCTTTGGGCTTCCCGATGGCCTGTGGAGACTGGCAGTGTGGAGGGAGGTGAGCCCAAGCCCTCGTCTTAACTCTTCACAAAGCCACCAGCCAGTGTTCTTTCATGAAGTGCAAATATCCCACCAGGGACCTGAACATCAGTTTGCCTCAGAGAGATGGCAGGAAGTTGTCCATTCAAGTGGAGGCTTCTCATTTCATGTAAACTTTTCCCTACATTTTCCTTGGAAGTGGCTCATCTTTGGGGCAGGCTTTTGGCCTAATCTGCTTACAAGAGAGACTGGATCCCCTAGAGGGTCGTTTCCCTTTAGGAGAGCCTGTGGGGTTAATGTAGGCTCCCACCAGCCCAAGCCATTGGATACTGTGTTTATTCTGGAGATCAGGAACAGATGTCTCTGAAAATTGGTGTTTGGTTTATGAGCTCATACTGACTCCTTAGCCATCTAAAACAGGAAACTATTCATCTCCTCTCTTGATTGAATAGTCAATGTGGACAGTGCTTCACTTATTGGACTGATGGCCAGTGACGGCCTCAGGGCTCATCTTTTCCAAGACAGTCATGAGGCACCATGTCTTGTATTCAATAGTTCAGTGTATCTGAGCCCTCACGCTAGATGGGTTGGTAGAAGACGCTAGACATCCCAGCACTCTGACAGGTGACAGGTAGGAGTGTCTGCTCTTGCTCTAAAAAGTGCTTGTAGCGACTTATTTAGGGACAGTGTAGGAAACACTTCTAAATTTGTTCTCAGACCTCTGAGGATACTCCAGCCAGCCTAGCAGCAATGACGCCTCATGCCTGTGAGACGGGTGGGTATTATATAGCATTCACCATACAAGGACATGAGCCCTGTGCACTAGCTCACATTCATTCCAAAGGAGACAGCAGACGTGGCCAGAGGAAGGTGTTACCAGCTGGGTTTGACATTATCTCTCTCTCACACACACACACACACACACACAGGATGCCTGGACGGTTCAGCCAAGCCTTTGAATTCTGGTTAAGGGCGGGTGGGCTAAAGCATAGCAGACACAGAGGAAGAAAGAAAAGGAAAGAAGAAGAAAAAAAAAGCAAACGAGTTACTATACAGTAGAAAAAAGGAGATATTACCACTGGCTAAAGGCAGCCAGAATGGCCCCAAGGCCTACCTGCCCGCCACTAAAAGCAAAAGCCTGAGCTCATCAACTTCATCTTGCCATCAGAGCACCAGAGGAAGGCAGCACCTGGGCAAATCCCGATCACAAGAGGCTTTTTTTGTCTTTGGCACACCACTAGGCTGAGCTGCTATTAGATAAAGGCTACCAGGTCAAGTCAAAACACTAGTATGTCCAAAACAAAACACATACCAGAGAACAAGGGTAGTGGCACAGAGCCCCTCAAAATAGCTGACCTTACCTAGCAGCTGCTGTGGTTTAGTCATCGGGATGATCAGAGCAGGACCCGTCACACCTTGTCCCGGAGCCAGTGGTCAGAGCATAAAACCAGGACATGGTTCAGACTGCAGGCATTCCCATTAGCTAGTTCACAGGAGGGTGTTTTAGAAGAGGCATAAAATGTCAGTGCATCCGAGGAAGTGACCAGGCTGGTTTCTTGGGGATCAGGCTCTGGCTGACGGAACAATCTCGTGAGGATAACACCACTCTATAAACCCTGAGAATCTAAAATGCCCAGACTTCTCAGGAGCTTTCTCCCTTTTTCCCTTTTGATGTTGTCTTTGGGCCACCTTGCACCATTTTGGGAAATTATGGAATTTGAACATAAAAATAAACCAAACTTTTAAACTGTAATGTGTGTATATATATATATTAAACAAGGATAACAGAATGCCAAACAAAATGACATAATTGTTCGGAAAGCATAAATTTACTTTGCCCTGCCCTGATATGTGTGATGGATGCCTGCATGGAGTTCCAAGGTAGAACAGCCTCCTAGGTCTATGTAAAGTCACCTCTGTTCCCACGACACCAGACAACCAAAGGTCCAGGACCAAAACCTTTGTAGCACTTAATTCCTACAAGCCAACACACTGACTGATCTGCCCGGAAGAGAAGCTAGCATGGCACCTTCTCTGCACAACCTGGCTGGAGCCTAGGAGCAGAGAGTGTGGCTGCTCAGAGGCTGGAGGCAGATAGTGACCAGACGGCTCCCTCATGACACCAACTATGAGGGAAAACAAATGTCTTCGGTCTCTGAAGCAAGTGCTTTGGAGTGGTACAGAACATTCCCTCCACAGAACAGTGCTGATCCTGGGCTGCCGGTGTCCTTCCTGGAAGAAATCGCTCTCACCGTAGGTAATAATCGATTGCAGCAGAGAAAGCGGCAAAACCTCCACAACCAATGACCCC
>PVJL010016220.1:0-21685 GCA_004026885.1 Lyroderma lyra
TAAAAAAAAAAAAAAAGACCATATGGTCTTTTCAATTGATGCAAAAAAAGCTTTCGACAAGGTACAACATGCATTTATGATCAAAACACTAAATAAAATAGGTATAGAAGGAAAGTATCTCAACATAATAAAGGCCATATATCAGAGACCCTCGGCTAACATCATACTGAATGGGGAAAAGCTGAAACCTATACCCCTAAAATCAGGAACAAGACAGGGATGCCCCCTGTCACTACTGTCATTTAATATAGTACTAGAAGTTCTAGCCACAGCAATCAGGCAAGAGAAAAGAATCAATTATCCAAATTGAGAAAGAAGAGGTCAAATTCTCACTATTTGCGGATCACATGATCCTTTATATAAAAAATTCCAAAGATTCCACCAGGAAACTATTTGAAACAATAAACGAATATAGTAAAGTTGCAGGATACAAAATCAATGTACAAAAATCAACAGCATTCGTTTATACAAACAACGAATCCACAGGAAAAGAAATGAGGGAGTCAATTTTTTTTGCTATTACAACAAAAAGAATGAAATACCTGGGAATTAACTTAACAAAGAACGTGACAGACTTATTCACAGAAAACTATAAGACACTTTTGAAAAAAATTGAAACGGACATTAACAAGTCTAAAAATATCCCCTGTTCATGGATAGGAAGACTTCAGATTGTTAAAATGGCGATTCTGCCCAAAGCAATCCACAGATTTAATGCAATACCCATCAAAATCCCACAATCATACTTTCGTGAAATAGATAAAAGAATTATTAGATTTATATGGAACCATAAAAGACCTCGAATTGCCAAAGCAAGACTACATAAAAAGAATCAGGCTGGTGGCATTACACTTCCTGACTTCTATTTATATTACAAAGCATCAATAGTCAAAACAGCCAAATAACCCATGGACACAATCAATAGTTTAATGTTTTTTTGGGGACAAGTGGGTTAGGGAGGGGAGAAAGGGGAAGGGGTGGGAGAGGAGCGGGGGAAGCTAAATATAAGGTGATGGAAAGAGAAGTCAAATAAAAAATAAAAAATTTTAAAAAAATAAAACAGGGAAGATTCTTGGAAAAAAAAAAAAAAGCTTGGTACTGGCAGAAGAACAGAAATATTGACCAATGGAATAAAACTGAAAACCCAGAAATAAAACCACAAATATATAGACAAATAATTTTTGATAAAGGACCAAAAAACTTACAATGGGGAAAAGTCAGCCTCTTTAGTAAGTGGTGCTGGGAAAACTGGAAAAACATATGCAAAAGAATGAACCTGAGCTGCGAACTCTCTCCATATACAAAATTTAACTCAGAATGGATTAAAGACCTTCATATGAGATCTGCAACAATAAACTGTGTAGAAGAAGACATTGGTACTAAGCTTATAGAGATAGGACTCTAGAAAGACTTCATGAACCTGTCCTCAAAGGCAAGGGAAGTAAAAGCACAAATAAATGAATGAGACTATATCAAACTAAAAAGCATCTGCACAGCAAAAGAAACCATCAACAAGGCAAAGAGACAGCCAACTGAATGGGAGAAAATATTTGCAGAATGGCTATTATCAACAAGACAATGAATAACAAGAGCTGGAGAGGATGTGGAGAAAAAGGAACTCTGGTACACTGCTGGTGGGAGTGCAAACTGGTACAACCACTGTGGAAGGCACTGTGGAGGTTCCTCAGAAAATTGCGATTGGAGCTACCACTTGACCCAGCAATCCCCCTTCTGGGGATCTACCCAAAGAACTTGAAAACCTTTGTCCGCAAAGTGTTAAGTACCGCAATGTTCATTGCAGCGCTGTTCACAGTGGCCAAAACATGGAAACAACCAAAATGCCCTGTGACAGACGACTGGATAAAGAAGCTGTGGTACATATACACAATGGAATATTACTCAGCTGTAAGAAAAGATGAAATATTGCCATTTGCAACAAAATGGATGGACCTGGAGATCATCATGCTAAGTGAAATAAGCCAGACAGAAAAAAAGAAGTGTATGACTTCACTCATATGTGGAATATAAAACTTAAAGCAAAGGAAAAAAGAAATGAACAAACAAATAACCCATGGACACAATCAATAGTTTAATGTTTATTTGATGACGAGTGGATTAGGGAGGGGAGAAAGGGGAGGGGGTGGGAGAGGAGGGGGGAAGCTAAATATAAGGTGATGGAAAGAGAAGTCACATTAGGTGGTGAACTGATTATACATCAAGTTGACAATGCACTGTAGAATTGCATGCCTGAAACCTATGTAATCCTTGCTAACAGATGTCACCCCAATAAGTCTAACAATAAAAAATGAATTAAAAAATAAGCATAGAAGAATTTTTTAGAAAACCGTGAAAACTAAAAAGTTATATTTAATTAATTGAATCAAGAATAATTAGTCATGTAATGTCTTCTGTTGTGGTTTTTTATGTCCCTGGTCATTAGCAGAATGTGAAAAATTTCACAAGGCATCAAAAATTGAAGGTGCAATGTTTTATTCATAGAGAGAAGTATGGGCAGAGAAATTGCATGTGGCAGGGTCTAAGACAGATAGTTGCCTCAAACATTGGGCTCTTCTTATACAGGAAAAGTACAGGCAGATTCTTCAGTATCAAAATGTGATGGTCACCTGTTAAAAATTGCTGGTGAGATTGGGGCCACAGTAAATTTTCTATGCAGCTGGCAAAGCTCAGCTAATCTTGGTTCCTGCCATCCCCTTCAAGCTCATTTTTGTTAACTATTTCCCCGTCTCATCATCATCTGAACAAATTTACAGTTCCTTTTTCAGAACATGCAGAACATATTTTAAAAATTACTATGCTGAATTTCACCCAACTTCTAACTGTATTTCAACTTTCAAAATTAACTAAAATCTGGCAGTGTTACTGTGAATAATCAAATTTAAATAAAATAAGTGTTGCATCTTTTAAATTTTTTCTAAGAAAAATCAGTATTTACCAAGCAAAAGATTAACAGAGCTTTGATTAGAATGAAAGTCTTGAATTGAACAGGTGTTTTGAATTACCACTTTTACAAAACCACAATTCTTTACATCAGTAGTATCTAACCTTTTGGCTTTCCTGGGCCACATTGGAAGAAGAATTGTCTTGGGCCACACATAATATGCCAACACTAACAATAACTCATGAGCTATTAAAGTCACCAACAATTCTCATAAAGTTTTAAGAATTTGTGTTAGGGTGCCTTGAAAGGCATCCAGGGCCACAGGTTGAACATGACTGCTTTACATGAAACTCACTGGATATTTTCTTAGTTCTAGAATATTGGAAGAAAATGTTTGTTTGGCTTGACATAATAGAGATTCATAAATCACAAAAGAATGATAAAATTACATCTGTGAAATTCACTTCCTTATTATCTTCCTTGGTAGCATTAGGTATTCTAAAACCAAAAGAAACCATATCAATCATCATGTGCTCCTTCCACAAATAGAAGAAAACTCCCAATAATGGGATGGAGCAGAATGAGAAATGAAACTGTCTCTGGAAGTGTCAGCTTGTTGACCAATATGCATTCTTTTTTACAGAAATGATGCATTATATGAAGAAATTGAAGGGGCAACCAAATCATCTGGAATGACAGTAGTGTGCCAGGAAGACAAGCTGGCTGGCTGAGACCACCATCCCACAAATGCCCCAGGAGTGAATGATGTTAATGCTGTGTTACTGCCTTGGGGATTTGTTCTCCCTCTTCATGGAGTTTTTTTCTTTCTGAAAAAGACAATTATATGCACATCCTAATATTCAGGCTTCTTGCTAGATCCAGTTTATTTACTTCTTCTCATCTTTTGGCAAAATGGCATCTAGAGTCCTGTGATTGACACGAAGTTCATTAACCATGACTCAGTTTTGTATTTTCTACTTGTAAAGTGGATAAAAAGTGCAGCTGAAATTGAGGTGAAAGTATGGTAGTTATATGAAGGAGAATAATGTGAATATTTATTCTAAATAAACATGTAACAAGGATGTGGAGCCTAATGAGATCTAGCAGGGCAGAGAGAATTATCATGCAAAAAAAGCAATGCACAGTCTCAAAGACTAGGAGAAAGATTTGGGGAAAGTTCTAATTTTATTCACATTACTTTAAATAAATAATGTGTTTACCTTTTATGCTAAAGCATTATCAAATTCACATATGCAATTCACTCATATGCCCATAAAGCAGTAGTGTTCTTCAAAATTTATCATCATAAGTCTTACCATAAATTGATTATATTCTATGTCAAATAATGCTGCAAATAGACACAGCAGTTATGACTTGGAGGGTACACTACACACCATCTAATCTAGCCCCCTCATTTATAATGGAAAAAACCAAGGCCTAAGGGCATTCATGGCAAACTTGGCAAAGCTCCTGGCCTGCTGACCAGCCAATGTCTCCACTTTTACCCCAGCTCTATGAAATGATCTTGACTTGTCAAATCCACTTGGTCACTACAATAGTCTATCTTAGAAAATGAACCCTCAGTAGATCACATTAAGACACTAACTTTAACATAATAAATTGTTGTTTTATACAGAACTCATACTTACCAAGTGCACACTCAACCTTCTGTTTTTAATACCAAATGCCCACCTACATCTTTCTCCACAACCACCTGGTTACCAGAGGAGTGAGGATTCTATATACTGTAATCCTATTCCCTCAGCACCAGATTTTCCAAGTTCCCAACATAATTGTTTGGTCTAGGGCCAACCCCAGCTCCAAAAGTTTCAGTGAATCTTCCTTCCAGGGTTAAACTTGAGACTATTGTGCTGGACTCCCCCTAATATGGAATGAAGAAACATAAAGAATGAAGGTAGTTATTGACTTCCACATTTTGACCTGGAGGAGGCAGAGGTGCTTATCAGACATAGAAATGAGAAACAGTAAAGTACTGGCAACATCTGTAACCTGGGTTCTCACCATGCCACAGGCTTTGGTCTCCAGAATGCACTCTAGCATTCTGGAAACAAAGCCCCTATTTTGCCAATATGGGGCACAATATTTAAAAATATAATAAACAAGGGAGAACTTTTAATTTTGTGATCATCCTTTCTGAGAAAACTAATAATCCCCGTACTTCACAACAACACATCAACAGACAGGATCACATCTTAAAACCAACTCTTCAGGGGACACAAGAAAGAGAAAAGTTTTCTGTTTTCTGTAGGCTTTTGGGGCATAAAGGACACATGCTGGGGCCTTGATGTACCTCTCAGTGAAGATGGTTTCTGTCTCCAAATGTAGCTGGAGAAAGAGCCAAAAGGAGAAGGAAAAGAGAAGGGAAGATTGAGAGTTTCTTGGAGTTTTGACTGTCTCCTTACTTCAAAATATAATTCATATAGTCTGACAAAAATATTTTATTATTTCATATCACACAAAAAATTTGAATCCATGATAAAAATTCATATTTTGCTTGCATTTGCTTCTAGTTATATTGTACTCATCTAGAAATAGGAGGTGGTTTTAAGAATACTTATTTTCATAACAAATATGTTTTACAGACAGAAAGCAGATAATTTAGGGTGGCAAAATATCAAAACCATCAATAATTCTGTTGAGGACTGTTTAGAATGCCCTCTGTTTGTCAGAGAGTAAAAACTACAGTATACACACTGAATTTCTAATATATGAGGGACAGTTTTTCTTTCTTTTTTGAACCCAAGCAGGAGTCAGGAGCCAAGGTTGTCCTTCTGAAATCTCTAAGAAAAAGCATGTTCTTATACCCACCTGCCGAGTAGAAGATTTAGCACTAAGTCAAACTGTTAAACATACTTATTAAAGGGAAATGGGGATTATCTAGTCAGATTATTCCTGAGAGAATTCAGCTGATGCAGTCTTCTTTTTAATTACTTCCTTCTTTTTTAAAATGCATGAAAGCTGATTGGGCTATAAACTCTGATGAACTCTTGTTTTGTTTTCCTTTTAGATAATTACCAATTTAGTTTACTTACAATAAAAAGTTTAAAAAAAAATGAAACCTGCTTTCTAAAAAAGGCTTTATTGCTCTCTGTCAAAAGCAGAGTAGAAAGCACAAGTGCTCATAACTAATTAATAGCACTGTATCCTGAGCCCTAGAAAGCCTAGTAGGAGTATGGATGTTTGCCTACACACCAGCCAGGAACAGGCCACAGTGAAGGAAAGTTGTATTCTAAATTTTTCCAAATAACTTGGTAGATTGTGTGTGTGCGTGTGTGTGTGTGTGTGTGTGTGTGTGTGTGTTTCTACATTTACTTAATGTAGATGTGTCACTATTTTGTGAAAGAGTTTGGGGACACAAATAAAAAAAAGAGCATTAGGAAGAGGAAGTTAGAGTTCAACATGGACTCCTGGGATTTGCTTGTTTAAGGATCCTATCTTAAACCTCTTGTGATCTATATAATGTGGAATACAATAACACAGAGGAAATGACAATAATTCAGTGTGCCTTCAACTGCATGGAAAAAACAATGAGACTGGTGAGACGGTCAATGAGAATCCTTCTCTCCCACAATTTGTCATCTCATTTTTGTCCAAAGAACAACAGAATTGTCCCTGAAAAGTCACAGAATACAGATTGTGGAGACTTTATGTATGTGCCCATAAGGAAACTAGTAAATTAAGCCACAGTAAATGACCAAATGACAATATTCTACTGGCAAGAATTGTTGCAAATGACCCTTTGAGATTTTAGGCAATAAAACCTCTATTGAATTGCAGAGGCATTCAACCTTGGCCCTAAAAGTAGAATTCTGAAAACAATAAAGATAATCAGTGTGTGAAAATAATGAAAATATGTTTTTCTAAAAAAATCCTTTAGAAGATAAAATATCACGAAGAACATCTCAGGCAGATCTTTACTCACAATGAACCATCCTTACCTAAAACCCCTTCTGAACCCATCTTTCAGGGCTGCTCAGATTTGATCTCTGTCTTTCTAAAAGCCATCCTGGAAGATTCCAGCCCAAACTAATCTTCCTTCTAGTCTCTGGACAGCTGGAGGACATTTAACAGACACATCAGTGTGTTTATATGTATCATTAATCTCTTAATGCAAGGCTGTATCTTAAAATATATTGAGCAAAGTAAAAATGAAAAAAATAAGATACCATATAGTGAGAGATACTATATAGAGAAAATATTCAGACAACTTAAAAAAACAGACACTCATTTAAAAAGAGTTGGCAGTTAATTTTTCAAATCTGCATAATACATTCATTCTGTTAATACTCTGTCAGATAGCATTGGCCAGAAGGTTATTACTGTATTAAAGAAGAGGAATAGTTATTTCAAAGAAACTTATTGTACAGAACAGCTTATTTTCAGTTTTTATTGTTAAATTTACTGGGATGACATTGATTGCCACGACCTGCGCGGGGAGAACAGGTAAACCGGGGGGGGGGGGGGGGGGGGGATAGGGAATGAAGAAAAAAACACACAGACACAGACATAGACAGAAAAGCTGGGACCGGGTGGTTCTCTGTGCCCTGATGGAGACAGAGACCCCGCCTGGCTGCAGTGAGTTTAGTTTATAGGGTAGGCAAAACAAGTGAGATCATAGAGGTAAATTAGTAAAGCGAGACTGGAAAGTACATCTTAACTAGGAAATACAGTTACAGGCAACTGCATTTAATCAATATTTTGGTACATGTTGCTAAGGCATTACTGATTATATCATTATTATACTCTTTAAGGCAGGCAGGCCACAGTTATGTCTAGAATCATTTCCAGAAACCAAACAACCTTGCTCCCAATGTCATATTTTTTCCACCCAAGCCAGAAACCACATCCCGAGTATTATCCTTGTTTACCCAGCTCAGGGCTGCCTTGCAAAACCCTTAAATGTGGATTCCAAGGTCACATGTAACCTTGCTAAAACCTGATTTCTCAAAGGACTTGGATTCTGGCTCACGCACTCCCTACAATTCATTAACAAAATTACATAGGTTCCAGATGTACAATTCTACAGTGCATTATCTATTTGTTGCATTATGTGCTCACCACCCAGAGTCAGCTCTCTTTTGATCAACATATATTTGACTCCCAATTCTTCTTCCAGTGCCCTTTCCACTTATCCTCAGGTAACCACTAAACTATTGATTGTGTCCATGAGATTTTGTTTCTTTGTTAAAATCAGTTTTATATTCCACATAAAAATGAAGTCATATGATTATTGTTCTTTTTTTAACTCATTTTTATTGTTAGACTTATTGGGGTGACATCTGTTAGCAAGAATTGCATAGGTTTCAGGCATACAGTGCATTGTCAACTTGTTGTATAATAAGTTCACCACCTAATGTGACTTCCCTTTCCATCACCTTATATTTAGCTTCCCCCCCTCCTCTCCAACCCTCCCCTTTCTCCACTCCCTAAACCACTCGTCCCCAAATAAACATTAAACTATTGATTGTGTCCATGGGTTATTTGTTTGTTCATTTCTTTTTTTCTTTGCTTTCAGTTTTATATTCCGCATATGAGTGAAATCATGCAGTTCTTTGCTTTTTGTGTCTGGCTTATTTCACTTAGCATGATGATCTCCAGGTCCATCCATTTTGTCGCAAATGGCAATATTCATCTTTTCTTACAGCTGAGTAATATTCCATTGTGTATATGTACCACAGCTTCTTTATCCACTTATCTGTCACAGGGCACTTTGGTTATTTCCATGTTTTGGCCACTGTGAACAGCGCTGTGATGAACATTGGGGTACATAAGTCTTTGCGGACAAAGGTTTTCAAGTTTTTGGGTAGATCCCCAGAAGGGGGATTGCTGGGTCAAATGGTAGCTCCATTCCCAATTTTCTGAGGAAACTCCACACTGCCTTCCACAGTGGTTGTACCAGTTTGCACTCCCACCAGCAGTGTACCAGAGTTCCTTTTTCTCCACATCCTCTTCAGCACTTGTTATTCCTTGTCTTGTTGATAATAGCCATTCTCACAGGTGTGAGGTGGTATCTCATTGTGGTTTTGATTTGCATTTCCCTGATAGCTAATGAGGATGAGCATTTTTTGATATGTCTGCTGGCCATTTGTATTTCTTCGTGGGAGAAGTGTCTGTTTAGTTCTTCCGCCCACTTTGCAATTGGGTTGTTTGTTTTCTTGTTGTGAAGTCTTATTAGTTCTTTATATATTTTAGATATTAGACCCCTATGTGATGCGTTATTTGCAAATATTTTCTCCCATTCAGTTGGCTGTCTCTTTTCCTTGTTGATGGTTTCATTTGCTGTGCAGAAGCTTTTTAGTTTGATATAGTCCCATTCATTTATTTTTGCTTTTACTTCCCTTGCCTTTGAGGACAGGTTCATGAAGTCTTTCTTGAGTCCTAGGTCTGTAAGTTTAGTACCAATGTCTTCTTCTATACACTTTACTGTTGCAGGTCTTATATGAAGGTCTGTAATCCATTTTGAGTTAATTTTTGTATATGGAGAGAGTTCACAGCTCAGGTTCATTCTTTTGCATATGTTTTTCCAGTTTTGCCAGCACCACCACCTACTAAAGAGGCTGTCTTTTCCGCATTGTATGTTTTTTGCTCCTTTATTGAAAATTATTTGTCCATATATTTGTGGGTTTATTTCTGGGTTTTCAGTTCTATTCCATTGGTCTCTATTTCTGTTATTCTGCCAGTACCAAGCTGTTTTGACTGTTGATGCTTTGTAATATAAATAGAAGTCAGGAAGTGTAATGCCACCAGCCTGATTCTTTTTATGTAGCATTGCTTTGGCAATTCGAGGTCTTTTATGGTTCCATATAAATCTAATAATTCTTTTATCTATTTCACGAAAGTATGATTGTGGGATTTTGATGGGTATTGCATTAAATCTGTAGATTGCTTTGGGCAGAATGGCCATTTTGACAATGTTAAGTCTTCCTATCCATGAATAGGGGATATTTTTCCACCTCTTAAAGTCTGTTTCAATTTCTTTCAAAAGTGTCCTATAGTTCTCTGTGTATAAGTCTGTCACGTTCTTTGTTAAGTTAATTCCCAGGTATTTCATTCTTTTTGTTGTGATAGTAAACAGAATTGACTCCATCATTTCTTTTGCTGTGGATTCATTTTTTGTATAAAGGAATGCTGTTGATTTTTGTACGTTGATTTTGTATCCTACAACTTTACTATATTCGTTAATTTTTTCTAATAGTTTCCTGGTGAAATCTTTGGAATTTTTTATATAAAGGATCCTGTCATCTGCAAATAGTGACAATTTGACCTCTTCTTTCCCAATTTGGATACCTTTGATTCCTTTCTCTTGCCTGATTGCTGTGGCTAGAACTTCCAGTACCATATTAAATAACAGTGGTGACAGGGGGCATCCCTGTCTTGTTCCTAATTTTAGGGGAATAGGTTTCAGCTTTTCCCCATTCAGTATGAATAGCCGAGGGACTCTCATATATAGCCATTATTATGTTAAGATACTTTCCTTCTATACCTATTTTATTTAGTGTTTTGATCATAAATGGATGTTGTACCTTGTTGAAAGCTTTTTCTGCATCAATTGAAATGACCATATGGTCTTTATCTTTGATTTTGTTTATGTGGTGTATCACATTGATTGATTTTCGTATGTTGAACCATCCTTGTGCTATTTTTCTTTCTGTTTGGATTATTTCACTTAGCATGATAATCTCAAGGTCTGTCCATGTTGTTGCAAATGGCAGTATTTTATCTTTTTATAGCTGTGTAACATTCCATTGTGTATATGTACTACAGTTTCTGTATACAGTTATACATATCAAAGGGCACTTCAGTTGTTTCCATGATTTGACCACTTTGAACAGTGTGGAACAGATTCCTTTTATTAGTCTTCTTATTCAAATTTTTGAAAATACTTAACAAGTTCAGACAATGAACTTTCCGCAACTTGTATTTTATTTGAGACTGAAAATCACTTATTAATATTTAACTATTTTCTGTCATTTAATACATGTTTCTGCTTTTATGAAAGGGACCCTGAAACATTTGATATGTATTTTAGGCAGTTTATGTTTAGGAAGAACAGAAACTGTTTAACTATAATTAGACATTAAACAGTTCTTTTTTTCTTATAGTCTGAAACAAGTATATTTTCTTCACATTCTTTAAGGTAGCAAATATAATTGAATGTGTAACTAAAACATACACCAGACCTAAGGTGCAAGAAGTAGCTTTACCAGATTGTTTAAGTAAATGTACTTTAATTTTTCAGAATAAAAATTTCTGCAGAAATTTTTGCAGATACAGTAAGATTGAGCATGCATTTGCACATTGGATCCTATAAAAGGATTTGCCAAATTCTAAATATTCCATCATGTATTAATTTATTAATTATTAAGCAATGTATCAATTATTTAACATTTTCCTATATTTCACAGACTGTCAAATGGTTCTATAATGTCTCTAAGTTTCTTTCTTTTTTGGCTATAATTTTTCTATTCAAAACATTTATTAAGTTCACATTTTTCAAAATAAATTTTAACTTGACTATCAAATGAATCATCTTGCACATAAAAAGGGCAGAGTAAGAAGAGACATTGCTGAACATGAGAGAAACCCTGAGCCAAAATACATGTCAGAGTGCCATTTCTTAGGAAATGCCATGTTGCATCTAGCATGGTGCAACATGCGTGGCTTCAGTTTTATAAAGGAACATGTTCCCTGTCCTCCAGGAGTTTACATTGGCTCCAGAGGTGACACTACACACAAAAAAAGAAAAAAAATTGAAAGCACAGGAATGCAACATAAAAAGTATACAGCTTTAATCCATCACATTCATCTTTCTCTTAATGACTCAATTCCACAGATGTACAGGACGCATGCTGGCCATGAGACAGAAAGCAAAGAGGAAGGCATCTTATGCCCATAAGTAGCTTGTATTTGGTGATTAAGGGACTGCTGGGTGAGACTGCAGGGAGTAGAAAATATTCTTCAGCCGGCTTCATGAATCATGCTGTGAGATGGTCCTCTGAGAGTTTCCATAATTGCTCAATCAATCTGATACTCCACAAATTAGTGGAGACTGATAAAGTTCTGCAATCTGAACAACTGACAATCTGTAGGTCAGTATTAATGCCAAAACAAAAGAGTGGGAGCTAGGCTTTTTGGTGGCTGTAGCAGCGCCTCTGCTGGCTACAAGAAACAGATTTAACAATGGCTCAGGTTTCTATAATGATAAAGGGCTTTCGGCTGGGTACAGATGCGTGAGGCCATGCATATTTCCAATTTAATTATGGAAGACAGCTGTTTCAGTAACTTTTTTCTTTTTTTCTTTATTGGGGTGACATCTGTTAGCAAGGATTACCTAGGTTTCAGGCATATAACTCTACAGTGCATTGTCAACTTGATGTATAATCAGTTCACCACCTAATGTAACTTCTCTTTCCAACACCTTATATTTAGCTTCCCCCCTCCTCTCCCACCCCCTCCCCTTTAAAATTAACTTCATAATTACCTTTAGAGATGCTATGAGGATTTATTGAAGGATGAATTATTTTATTTCTGTAAGGTCAATTGGACAATCACTCAGCACAGACTGAATCCCCTCCTAGGAGAAAAATCGACTATAAAGGAACTGGAAAACAGAGCTGTCACTTTTCAAGAATGTAACATGTAAGGAGAAGAAAAAAAAGGAAGAAACATTGATACTTACAGTTGACCAATCACCAAGTACAAAAAGTTACAAATTAAAAAATACTATTAATAACTACACATTTGAAAGGCCTTCTCATTGTGGGCTAAGATTTAGGCATTTTTAAATGCAGGAGAGAAGGTGGTTAACTAGACTGAAGAGTGCTAGTTTAGTTATCTCTGAAAATCAAAGTCTTAAAAAAAAAGTATTCTTTTAAGGGTGGTCATCTGTGTAATTTTCCACAAAACACCTAGTCCTGCTGCTGGTTAAGCTCAAATCTTTCTGATATCTAAAGCAGCACAGCACCACAGAAAGCAAAATGATCAGCAACAATGAAACCAGCTTCTGTCATTCCAGGTAAGTCAAATCCTCTTCAGGCTCTCTCACAGTTCAAAGTAGAAATTACACTTCTATCCAGCTGTATCACAAGTCATCAAATGTCACATGCGAGTTAGTGCTCTGAAACCTAAGAGAGGTTATCTTTATGACATTTCAAATTAAAGCCAATAGGAAAGAATATGGCAAACACAGGCCTGAAGCTTTGCCAGAGGAACATGCAGGGGAAAGAAATTAGTGAATTGAAGGAAATAGTGCCTCACAAGTGGGAGGTGATGGGGCATATGGAGGAGAATTTCATGGTGTTTCTGGAGAACCACCAGGTTGAAAAACAACTATCTGACCCAACTTAGCTGAAGCAGAGTTCTATATAGTTGAAGGAAAGTTGAGTTCTTATAACAATGCACTGTATACACTGTGGAAAGTGCCCTATTAGTGCTCCTGTGTGTGCACCACAAATATTCTGGGCTAGAGCAGGAGTTGAAGGACTCTGTTTGTGACTACTGCTGTGAATTACTGAATAACTTCCTGAGAAAAATTTCTAATTTCAATAAACACACTTCCAAACTACTTAAGTATAAATTTTAATGGGAAGGGAGTAATTTTTAGAAAGCATCTCAATAGCAGTTTATGAAGCAAAAAATTAATGTTATTACTATTTAAGTCAGGGGAGTGTTTTACTTTGAACATGGGTCATTACTTTTTTTTAGTGTGAGGAAGTCAGAGTAAGCTTGAGAAAGTGTGTTTACCTGCTCATTCTTTCTAAATATGCATCATGGCAATTTGTTTAAAATATTTTCACTTGGATTCTCTTCAAACTATTTCAGCATTTTCTAAAGAGAAAAACATTATGATTTGTTCGTTTGTTTGTCTCTTCATTTCTTTTTTCTTTGCTTTCAGTTTTATATTCCGCATATGAATGAAGTCATACAGTTCTTTGTTTTTTCTGTCTGGCGTATTTTACTAAGCATGATGATCTCCATGGACACAATCAATAGTTTAATGTTTATTTGGGGATGAGTGGGTTAGGGAGGGGAGAAAGGCGAGGGGGTGGGAGAGGAGGGGGGAAGCTAAATATATGGTGATGGAAAGAGAAGTCACATTAGGTAGTGAACTTATTATACATCAAGTTGACAATGCACTGTAGGATTGTATGCCTGAAACCTATGTAATCCTTGCTAACAGATGTCACCCCAATAAGTCTAACAATAAAAATGAATTTAAAAAAAACCATTATGAGACCAAATAAACCCCACTCAGTTTTATCAAGTGATCATTCTGCTCAAGTTATTTACTTATTTAAATTTTTGTTTTTTTGAAGAACACTTTTAAGGAAATTTATAATTATTTACAATAGAATAATATAAGCAAATTTCAATAAATAGACAAAATGCATTTTTATGAACTTTAATAAACACAATTCATAAAGACTCTAATGTAACACAAGTCTATTCAGTTTTGTTTTGTTTTAAGGATTTGACCATAAACATATTGCAATTATTTATATACTTCCAAGTGTATTTGTAAACTTCCAAGACCTTTACCCTTGAATTATAATTAAAATTAAATGGAATTATGTATTATTTCACCAGGAAAAAAAAACACTCCCAGAACAAAAGCATTTTTTATACTTTATTTTCTGTCTTACTAATAGAAAATGTATTAGTATTTTCTTCTTATAAGTAGTCTTGATTTTCCCATATGTTTTTCATAGTAGAAACTTTATTCTTCACTTAAAAAATCTAAGTATCAGTTAAGACTGGAGTAAGAGTTAAAGTAATCCAGTTTTACCAGTATTCAGTCAGATATTTCCTCTAAAATAAAAAAATAAATAAATAAGGTGACAGGAGTTACAAATTGTAAGGCAAGGATCTCCTCTTAACGAATGAGATGCTGGGAGTTCCCTGGTGGTATAGTGGCTAAGGCTTTGGCGCTGTCAATGCTGTGGCTTGGGTTCGATTCCCAGCCAGGGAACTACCCACATAAAAAAAGAAAAGAATGAGATACTGTGTGCTGCATCTTCCAATCTGTTCTGCACCTTAGGGGAGTTCTCCTTCCACTCTGGTAATCTCTGTGGGATATGCAGAATTCTTGAGAACCTTCTTTCTGTACTCTTACAATACCTTCTAGGAGTCAGAGCATACCATTGATTCTTCTTAAAAGTAATCAATGAGCAAGAAGTATTTGCTTCAGACTTGATGAGGCCACATGAGATCAAAAAGAATAAAATTGAGGCTAGCACATTTGAAGTGAGGTGCAACATTTTTTTAACGAGCTTGTGGCTTCTCACTGGGTTTCTCAGATCTGACCTACCCAACTGAGTCTTGGGAGCTAGCTGATGTAAGGTGGTGCAGGGTTCCCACTTTATGCAAAGAACCTCAGGACACCCCCACCCCACACACACACACACACACACACACACACACACACACACTTTTTACTTCAATGGTGCACTAAGTCCCAGGGGGAGAAAAATCAGACAAAGCTGGGATAACTAGAGCAGCAGTGGCAAAATTTTCTTGCTGAGCCAGCGCTTTGAGCTTCAGTGCCTGTGTTTCCATCTCTGCCTATTTTTATATTTGCCCCTATGGATCCTTGGTACCATTCCTGGGCTCATGTGGCAGCAGCTCCTCTGGCAGGTTCTGCCAGAGCCTCTCCACTGGAGTCCTCAGGACATGTGGTTCCTGCTAGAGGCTTGTCTGAAGAAGCAAACTGAAAGGGCAGAGACCTGTTTTATCTAGCCCTCCCATCCCCACTTCATCAAACTTCAACACTGCAGACTAGCGGCCTTTTCTTCTCCAAATCCCCAGACAAATAGGGCAGTCAATGAGGTAGCTAGAGAGGGAGGAGTGTCCCACCTTTGCACACACCAGGCCATGCCTTCAGTCCATGCTCCCAGCCCTTCCCTTAGGCCCCGCCAGCACTGTGCAGCTACACTTTTGACCTTTAGCTGTACCCCATCCCAGTTTCCCACACACTGCCTTTTAGGCCTGGCCCAGTGACTGAGGGTGGAGTTCTTCTGGGGTTCTAATTTAAAATACAGCCTGGCCTCAGCCCCAACTGATTCCCAGAGCCCCTCTTTTGTTAGGAAGTCCATGCAGGGCTCAGAGGTGCTCCTTGGTGTTCTATAAACTTCTGTCTAAAATAAAACTTGTGGACATCTGGGAGGACCATATTCATACCTTCCTCCAGAGCCCCAGCAACCTCATGAACACTGAACACAGTTGTCTGTCAGGGAAAGTGCCACCTAGCCCAAACCCCACGAAATGTGGGCCCTTCCTGTTCAGCTTTGCAGAGTCAGATGAATACCTTCTTCTCAGAACTGGAATGCCCCACAATTGCACAGGCCTGGTCCTACTTGATTGTAGCTTGTATCCAGGCTGGTGGCCTTACAATTTCAAAAGTTTCCTCTGTGGCTCTGCCGTCACTGCTACAGCCATCTCAGCATCTGGGTCTAGGTCCAGGCAACAGAAACGCATGAACAGCTGAGCTGCCAAGTACCTTCAGACAGCACACTGGAAATTGTTGACAACTGTATCTTATCCCTTCCTGAATACATCTATTCTCCACACACCCAGTGTGAGATTACTTTAGGTACCAGGTGGGTACCATGGCTGAGAAGTTTGACTGCCACTATTATAAAAATTCCCTGCAAGGAAAGACATATGTATAGGAGGGTGGCCACCACTGCTACCTGAAGTGCTTTGAAAATTCTGTGCCAAAACCTGTATGTATTTCAGCAAGCCCATCAGTGCAGACTCCAAAATGGTGCACTGTAAGAACAGCTACTGGCAGGACACCTGCTTTTGCTGTACCAAATGCCTTCACCCCTTGGCCAATGAGACCTTTATGGCCAAAAACAATAAGTTTCTGTACAACAGGTGCACCACACTGGGAGAATCCCCCAATTTTAAGGGCTGCTACAAGTCATTTTTGGCAGATCAGACATGATGTACAAGGAGACCCTCTGGCACAAATGCTACTTCTGTAGAAACTGCAAGCAAGTGATTAAAATTGGAAATTCCATTTTTAAAGGAAAGTTCTACTACATGACTTGCCACAGGCCAAGTTAGCCAAGCATTTTGTGAAGTACAACAAGGTCATCACATCTAATAGAATCACTTACCAGTATCAGCCCCGGCAGGTTGAGTGCTTTGTGTGTGTTACTTGCTCTAAAATGCGAACTGTGCAGCCTTTCACCATTGTGGAAGACCAATATTGCTGTGTGGATTGCTAAAGAACTTTGTGTCTAAGAAGTGTGTTGGATGCAAGAACCTCATCACTAGATTTTGTAAGTGTTTCAGTGTGGTAATTTTTACTGTTCCCACTTCAAAAAAAAAAATTCTTCTTGAACCTGGTCAAAAAGCCCCCTGTGTTCCATTATGGGCAAGTATTTTGCCCTGACTGTGGCAAGAGGCTGTAAAGAGAGGGGGCTTCTGTCCTGTCAAATGGATTTGGATCTTTTTCTTTGCGTCCCTGCCCTCAGCCCTGTACCATCTGTGGGGAAAGAGTGGCCTTTCACTTTTTCAAAGTTCCTTCTTCTGGCTTTTGTAGCATTTTAGAGTATTACTTAAATAATTGCACAGAGTGATCATATTGGGACTTAGCAATAAGCACCCCTTCAGCAAAGTTAACTTGGTGATGGCTACAGTTTTAAAAAAAACAGGCAATTAGATCAACTGTTCTGCATGTTTATCTTAGAGCAGAGAAGTGCTAACCATTTAGCTACTTAGTGATGTAAGCAAGAAGTCTAAGATATACAGCATCTACTCAGGTACCCTTTGAAACTCAACTTGCACCCACCGTGTTGTCACATGACATACAAAGGTTGTAGTGGCTGTTCCAACACCCTGCTAACAATGTTCTGTAAGCAGAAAGAGTAGTTATTGAAATACATGTTTTAACTTCCTCATCAATTCTTTCCTTCTGTTGTTTTTTGTCATTTTGCACAAGTAATATAAATTTTCAGAAAAATAACTTTTCAACTTAGCTGTGATTCTAAACTGACCTATTCCCTTAACTAATATTTGAGTTTCCCATGTGGTGTATTTTCTGAATATTTCAAGCATGGAACATGTAGATGATTTGCAAAGTGTAGGCATATCTGAAAAGATGAGTCCATCTTTAAAAATGCCATCACAACAAATACTAACTCAGTTGTTTCTTTAACTTTTTAAAATTAATAACAGTTTTGTTTTACTTAATAGTAATGTAATTTGTAAGTTTGATATATTGCATTGAAATACATAACCATCTCAAACATTCCTGCAGTTTTGAAATCATCATACAGAAGTAACCATAAAACTCTAGAGGGATAGCTGAGCAGGTTCTGGAATTTTCATTGATGTGGATGCAACATTTCCAAAAAGTGATGAATTGAATTCCTGTAACATAGTAGTTGTCTGCTCTTTGCCCATGCTTTAAAAAGGACTACCACATCCCTTCTCTTGTGATTGTTAGTACTGTTTCTCAAGGGCTTAACTGGATGTCTGGTGAAATAGGGAGCCCATCATTACCACAGGCAGAACCAGATTTCTATGTATCACTTACCTAAAATTCAGGATCAGCTACTTACGGTATTTTATTAAATTGTTATATTACATAGTAGATGATACCAAAAATGAACATGTAATGACAATACATATTAACATTCTCATAATCATTGTTAGAAAATCTATGCTTTGTTTCTGCATTTTTGTCATTAGCTGTTATCATCTTAAGTTTCAGTGTGTCCTTACAGAAATAAAGCAGCATATATACAAATAAAAATGGAACATTTTCTCAATGGTACGTCCTATTTTTGTTTCTTGTGTCCTACCTGTACTAATAAAAAGGTGGGAAAGATTTGATACCCACTTTCTTTCTTTCAGAAAATTCTAACAGTGCCAGGATTTGAAAGGTATGATGAGTCTACACAGTGTTGATGTTGACAGACTTCTGTGGCAGGAGTTAGAGGTTCCCAACCAATGATAGAGGTTCAGGTACAATTCTTAAGGAACACTAACTTAAGTCTTTAGAAAAAAAATACACACACACACCATGCAAGTATAAGTTGGTTTTTAACTGTGTTCCATTTAGAAAATGTTATGTTGTATGTCAGACTATACCTTAGAAGAACCAAATTTTAGTTATCAGTCAGTTTGTGTCCCATGGTGCTTTGGGCAGTGAAATTATTTCTGTGTGGAATCACCTGGTAACACTTTGGAAAGATGAGTTCAATCAATTCATCTACTAAATTAGTAATAAAAGAAGCCATGTACAGGGGTAGTTTTAGAACTTTGGGCCAGCTAAACCACTGTCATGTTAATCTTTTGTTGGCCTTAACACTAAAAGAAACATAAAAACTTGAAATTTTAATATGTAAAGAGTTGATTTTAAAAGGCTTGAAAAGTAAAGAATTGGAAATAAAACAAAAACCTAACACAAGCATAGCAATGTTAAATATGGAAGTGTCCAAGTTTATCCTGTCCTGTTGACAAAATTTATGGCACAATTGGATGATCTGTTCACACTGATACATAAAATTCTGACATTTTTTCCAAAAGAGGGGCAATGTAACATTTAAGATGTCATATGCCAGATATCCATTTCTAATTATAGATAATATTATTAGTCCTTTAACTTGGTTATAGAGTGTGCAGTGGCTTTATTTTTAATTCAAATATGTACATATAAAATTATTTCAGTCATTTTAAATTTGGTGTTGGCAAAATTTTAGATTGTTTCTCATAACACAAATAATTACAAGCAATTGCCAAATATATGATTATTTAAATGCTAACACTAATTTTAATTTTTGGGGAGAGGAGAGAAGAGGATTTCATATCTAGATAAAACTTAGCTAAGTTTTCTTCATAACAAGAAGCCTTTTATTATTTAATTGATGTTTTGAATACTCTCTCCTCTTCATATAGTCTTAGTTTCTTGTGTTTGCTTCTAAAGTACTTACTGGGTTTAATGGAATTATAGCCCTTAAAACAGGGCAGGCTGCAATATATGGTCATTAAATACTATGTTTTCATGTCTATTTCCACTAGCTTTCATGTCCTGGGAAACAGGCACATTCTGTTATTCAGGAAGTGTTTGGCACATGTTGATACTTATAATGTATTTCACCTGATGGAGGAATACACACACACACACTTACAAACACACACACACTCAAGCACACACACATACACAGATTGTCTTGGTTGTATCAAGCCATGTAGTATGAAAAATAGAGGCTTTAATGGCTAGAAAAAAATCCAGAAAGCTCTTGTACATTTCACATTGATTCACTTCAACAGCAGTTTTCAAACTCTAGATGTTAACATGTAATCAGCACATATAAAGCTTCATTTTTTTCAAATTCAGCCAGAAGCTAAAGAAAAAAAATACATGTATGTTACAATTAACATAAATTTTAATTTAGGCATGTGTAGCATATATTCTTATAATAATGAGATTTCTCTGAATTTCCACAGCATATTATTAAAGGGAAACAGAACTGGATTGTAAAACAGATTTTATAATTTTGCTCATTTGAGTCTCATTTTAAAAAAATAGAATTGAGAGCAAATATGATGTTGAAATTACATATGATTAGCATTTCACAAAAGAGTTAAATTCTTCAGAAGAATATTTCATGAAAATATTTCTGCAAGTCATTCAGATAATATGTTTTCTCAATCAAATGTATATAGTTTAATGTGCCAAGTACATTGCATAACTATATTTAAAGTCAACTGGTACTTTAAAAAGTGTAAGTATTATCTTAAATAGCACTTTTAGAAAACTTGAAATATCCCTCTTAATATTATCCTCTCTCACTGTTTAATATTAGAATTATACATGTGTTCATGGGTCATTCAGTGAATTTGAAAAACAGAATTGTACTTTATTTTAAAGTTAAAAAATTGAAAGCTGAGAAAATATAGATTTTTTTGTCAGTATAATTAATCTGTTGCCACATTTTATATTTGAATCACCAATGATTCATGTATATGTATATTGTGATTATTTAATTCCATTTTCCATTTAATTTGAAAGATTTCTAAAGAAGTTAGAATAAGAAGCAAGCATGTATCTACTTTAATTTGTCTAATTTTAGATATGAAGTAGGAATCTTACATTGTATTTTACAAAGAACAATATAATTTAACCCACAGACGTTCAGGGCTGGCTTCCAGAATCTGTAGTTAAAAGTGATTTAGATAGCATTTGAATTTAAGTTTCCAAACATTGTAGCATTCCATAAATAGACATGTTTATGATTTGAGACTATTTTTTCAACTGTGAGCTCTTACCTCAATAATTTTTATGTAGAAAATACATACTAAAACAACTATTTCATTGGCAGCTATTTGGCTTGAAAGTTTGACCTGTTTAAAGACTGAAACCAATAATAGAACCTTTTGGTTCTAAGGGGATTTTTTTCATAATGCAACAAGTAATTGAAAATATAATTACAATGAATGTTTATATGCAATTTTAATTATTTGCACAATCTGTTTTCCTGCACATCTCAAAAGAATTGGAAACACACAAACATTTTACTTTTTTTTTTTTTAATTCATTTTTATTGTTAGACTTATTGGGGTGACACCTGTTAGCAAGGATTACATAGGTTTCAGGCATACAATTCCACAGTGCATTGTCAACTTGATGCATAATAAGTTCACCACCTAATGTGACCCCTCTTTCCATCCCCTTATATTTAGCTTCCCCCCTCCTCTCCCACCCCCTCCCCTTTCTCCCCTCCCTAACCCACTCGTCCCCAAATAAACATT
>PVJL010016221.1:0-21674 GCA_004026885.1 Lyroderma lyra
TTAATGTTTATTTGGGGACGAGTGGGTTAGGGAGGGGAGAAAGGGGAGGGGGTGGGAGGGGAGGGGGGGAAGCTAAATATAAGGTGATGGAAAGAGAAGTCACATTAGGTGGTGAACTTATTATACATCAAGTTGACAATGCACTGTAGAATTGTATGCCTGAAACCTATGTAATCCTTGCTAACAGATGTCACCCCAAAAAACAATTATTGTGTTCCAGGGTATTATTTTGCATATGGAGATTGTTATTGATTTCTAGAATTACACTTTTAACTCATAAGTATAAAAAATAATTAAAAACATATATATATAAAAAAAATAATTGCAGTACTTTAAATAAGTAAAAGGTGGGCTATGTTATAAAAGTTGTATTTAGCAAAAATACAGTTGGCATCATATTTTCCATCATACATGAGAATAAATTCTAAATAAATCAACTGCTAAAATGTTAAAATATTAAAGCCATAGGGAGTTCCCTGGTGGTGTAGTGGCTAAGGCTTCAGCGCTGTCAATGCTGCGTCCTGGGTTTGAATCCCAGCCAGGGAACTACCCACATAAAAAAAGAAAATTAAAGTCATAAAGTGACTAGAATTATAATGGGAGTACTTTGTTCAATTTCAAGTTATGAAGAATATCTTTTCAATGCCTGAAAATCAGAACTCAAAAGATTAATACTTTTGTCACTAGAAAATAAAATTCTTCAAGGCATAAAATACTACATACAAAGTTAAGAGATCAACAAAATAATGAAAACAAATATTCATACTAACATCATAAATCATAGGATAATTTCCATAATATATTAAAAAGGAAATCAATAAGGAAAAGACCAAAAGAAAAATGTGCACAGTCTATGACTTCACAGTTTACAGAAAATAACAACAACAAAAAAAGAAACCACAAATGATACTTATAAAAAGAAAATGATACTCAGGCTCAAACCTGACCAGAGAAAATCAACTACAAAAGATCCTGGATGACATTATTTAAGTAGCAGATTGGCAAGAAATAAAAAAAATGTTTAATCAGAAATTCTATTGAAAAAAACCATTATGAATCTTTCCCTGTGAAGAAATTTTATACTTTGGAAACATCTGATTAACTTCTCATATGAATGTGTTAGCTACTTATGTAAAGTACCTATTTATTTGAATGTATTATTAAAATTAATAAAATGCATATTTATGTTGATATTTTAAGATAGAAAATAGTATTTTCTTCACAACAATAAAAAGTAACTACAGATATAACTACATTTAAATGAACCAAAGAGTATAAAAAAAAATATGTAAAGTCCAGATAATTTCCTCCAAAACTTCATCAGCCTTCTTTCATTAAAATACCCAAACAAGAACATATTGAGGTCATCAGAAATACCACAAGAGAATAAATAATGCAATACATTTCTTACCATTGATTTCAGTGTTATTGTATGTCATGACCAAGTTTCACTTAAAATAATCTGGTATAACTTCAGTAGTATACTTTTCAGCTTCCTCTGATTTTTCAGAATTGAAAATCACTGAAAATGAAAAATGAACATGATTCACAAATGGGTAATTGTGTAGATGCAGGTAAGGAAGAATATTATGACTAAAGGTTTATGCCTGAGTGTTTTAGGGAATAGTGGAAGCATGAATAGAAATAAGCAAATAAAAAATAATATAATATATGTAGGAGGAGAGAATGTTTTCAACAGGGCAGCTTCCAGATGAAAATGGTCAGTAGACATGCACAAAAAGAACTGAAATCAGAAACAGAAAAATTACAAAAAAGTACATTTAAGAAATACAAGTGTAACAATAAAAATGAGTTAAAAAAAAAAGACATACAAGTGTATTAAAAAAACAGTACAAACCAGACTTATTTATATTAATCAATAGCTTATCTTTTTTCTCACCTCTTTTCAATTCTTCTTTTCTATTTGCATTTTTTTCTCTTTTGCCTTTCTTTCAAAATGGTTTCTTTCTTTCTTTTTTCTTTTTCCTTTTACATTCCTGTGTAAGACAGTAGAAAACACAGAGGTGTTAAAAGAGAATATATAATAAAATTTTTCTAATATGTCTTTGCAATAATGAGATTGAGATGCATTAGTAAATTTCAAGTAAATAAATGTTAGAAAAGACAAAAGTGTTATTAACTGAAACTATAAAAATATTTTTCATCTTAGATTATCATTTTCCATAATAGTTTGGTTATCTTTCATTTTCTTTGTAAATGCTTTCTCCTGTTTTTGTCTCATTGCTCTCTCATATTCTTTCTTTTTTTTATTTTTATGTTTAAGGTATTCCATCTTTTTCTCTTTCCATCTTTCAAAAGCCTGAAAAAAGTTCAGAATTGTTTTAATCACTGTGAGGATTGCAAACTGAGTAAACACAATCACTAATATATATTTTAAATTTAAAAAGTAATTAAGAAAGTTATCTTGTTGGGCTACTGCTTTTGTTCTTGCAGCATTTTCTTGCACAGTTTTTTTAAATGTTATTTTCAAGCCTTTTTTTGGGCAGTTCTTAATTTAGCTTTATTCGTTTCATAGCCTTACAGGCCTCAAATAATGCTATTGCTTCTTTTATCTTAGCGGATATTTTCTATTTCTGAAAAGTAATAGAAAGTTATATATGTAAATACAAATACCTATACAGTATATATATACACACACATATGTGTATATATATATATGTGTGTGTATATATATATATGTGTGTATGTGTATATATATATATATATATATATATATATATTTGTCTTTCATTTCCTCAGTATTTATCATATCTAGAAATTGAGTTTCAAAACATAATTTATTTTAAATGGTTAGACAAATTAATTTATTAAAAATTTATTTTGAATTATTCATTGCATTTTAAAATGTAATATTCTAAAAAGCATTTATCAGATATTGATCTACTGCTATTCATGGGAACAAAGTCAACATTTTTTTGGAAGTATACTAAATGAACATTACCAAAATAAACTATAAAAGCCTAAGTGGGTACTGTGAAATGTTTATAATAAAATCTTTCAGGAAAGTTTTTCAAGACTTATACAGCAAGACATGGTAATTTAAATGGCCAAGTCACACAAATCTTAACTTTAAACTGAGTTTTGATGGACATCAAGGCATAAAATTCTTATTCTATACCCATATTCCAAATACTGAAACTGTGTGCCAGACTGGAAAATATGTAGGTGAACGTATTGCAAAGCTGTTATTACTTTAATCTAATCCCATAATATCCTGTTTGTTTTAATATTATTTAACATTAAATGGTAAAATGCCTTATTATGGAGCCAATATAATTTAGAAGTAAAAGTACCACCTGACTCATTGAGTTGTAAAGATCAAATGAGAAGTGTCTGGAACTAACCATAGCAGTGTAATGCTGCAAACATGGTGACAGGTGTACATGAACCCCCTTAAGGTCTTCTTCATACAGTGCTGTGCATTTAGGAAATAAGCTCCTTTCTAAATCTGTTTTAGTATTAAACAGCAGAATGAAGGTTTTTTGGTTTCTTTTTAAGATGTTTATTTTAGAAGATAATAAAGAACTGAGCATGTTGTGTGCTATCAGGCAGTAGTTAGAGGTCAAGAGTGAAACAAGCTTCTAGCTTTAATCCAGGTCAATAGCTGAATGGTTGGTCTTGAACACACTTAGAAAGTTCAAGATAGAAAAGATAAAAACAGAATGGTAATGTCTGATGACCTTTTATATTCTTGGTTATGTTGCACAATTAAGTGATGTAGCTAGGTGGTCACAAGTAAAATAACAAACAATAGTTCAAAAGCTATTTCACACATATAAAAATTAAGAACCTCTGTGTATCTGTGCTTTCATGTAAAATGGTTATATTTTATTAAATTATAAATGTGTAAAATAAAAAAATCAATACTTTTATTTGTTATTTTCTTATGACACAACATTACAAACAATTTAATTAAAAAGCAGGTAGAGAACCTGAACAGACACTTCATCCATGAAGACATACAAATGGCCAATAGACATATGAAAAAAATACTCATTTCATTAACTATTAGGAAAATGCAAATCAAAATAATGAGATACTACCTCAGTCTTGTTGGAATGGTTATTATCAACAAGTAAAGAAATAACAAGTGCTGGAGTGGCTGCGGAGAAACAGCAATACTTGCACACTGCTGGTGGGAATGCAATTTTATACAACTGCTATGAAGGACAGTGTGGGGGTTCCTCAGAAAATTGGAAATGGGGTTGCCATATGATTTGGCAATCCCTTTTTTGGGTATCCTACCAAAATATTTGAAAATCTTAGTCTGCAAAGACTTATGTACCCCAATGTTCATTGCAGTGTTTATCAGTGGCCAAGTCATGAAAACAATCCAAGTGCCCTTAGATAAATTACCTGATAAAGAAGCTGTAATATATATACCCAATAGAATATTTCTCAACTATAAGAAGAGGTAAAATACTGTCATTTTCAATAAAAAAATGATGGATTTTGAAATTATCATGCTACGCAAAATAAGGCAGACAGAAAAAAACCAAGAACCATATGATTTAACTCATATGTGGAATGTGAAACTGAAGCAACAAAGAAAAAACAAAAAACAACAATAAAAAAATGAAAGCAGTCAATAGTTTAATGGTTACTTGGGGGTAAAGGGAAAGAGAGTGGGAGAATAGGGAGGGTGTAGGAGAGGAGAGTGAGGGAGCTAAATATATGGTGATGGAAAGAGAATTCATGCTGGGTGGTGAACATGTAATGCAACACATGGACGATGTACTGTAGAATTGTACACCTGGAACCTATGTAATACTTGCTAACCAATGTCACCTCATTAAATCTAACAATTGAAAGAAAAACTTATTACTCATGTGTTTGTATTTCTGAGATATTTAAAAGTTTATTATGATGGTATACTTCTGATAAATTTTAATGAAGCATTGAATTTAATTGTATTCACTGCAAAATTTTCCTGCAGTTAAAATTCTATTTAATCAAATAATAACCACTTGACACTATATCACTACCATTAGATGGGTTTTCCATAGGTAATTGAGAAGTGTATAACATGGCAAAAAATGTATTTCAAAGTTGTACCTCAAATTTTAGCTGTAGTATAAAAGTATAATTTATATCAATACTTTTGCTCATCCAATTTTATGAGTAGATATCAAGAGACTCTGAGATTTGCAATAGTATTGGATCAACTGTTATCATAATCATACAATCATAATCAGATCAGTTTTCTCATTTACTTCTTCAAGGTCTTTAGTTGTCACTTGACTATCCTTTGATTTCTCAATTGCAGTAGTAACAAAACCTATCAAAAGTTAATTTTCTTGATTTTCATTTCAAGGAATTAGAGTTTTCAGTGAAACTTTTTATCAGATCTATTTTAAGACAGAGAAACAGAATTAAAACTCTTGTCTAAATTAATAAGATAAATTGCAGATTCAGCTACTTTCCTTGAAACGAGGACTGTTTATAACCCCTTTTCCTTGCAATATAAAACATGAAGAAAATTATTCTAATCAACTTGTATAAATTTTTCCAACGCAGTCTACAAAAGAGAAAAGGGCTACTCAATCTACTAACACATTTGAGATACCTAATAATTGGAAAATTTATTATATTGGAAAATAAATTGAAATAACTTGCTTCAGCCAAAGACATGGCAAAAACACTTGCTGATGTGAAAATCAAGTATTTGAAATAGGGATGAGGAATATAAACTTGCTAAGCATAGATTATTTTAATAAGTATTTACTATTTAAGTTATGTTCTAAAGATTCGTGGAGAGACAATAGCATTATTAAGACTATTTCATAAGTAAGCAATCTTCATTCTTATACATTTACTGTTGAAACACCAAAAGCTTATTAAACTAACAAAAGCAAGTATGCTTTAATTTCTAGCCTTGCTTTCTTGATAATTAAAAGTAACTATTGTAGTACTTTAACTAATAGTTCTATGTTTATTGTTAGCAATTTTCAAAACTGCTCTAAATCAAATTCCTAAATATTTAAGGCAAATATTTGATATCTCTTTCTCTGATTTATTTTTCTAAAAAAGTATAAAGAACAAAGTAGAAAATGAAAACCTTAGTTTCCAATTAATATTGCAAGTCATCAAATAAAAGTTTATAAAAACAAGTTGGGAGCCACAACCAAATATTTTAGATTGCAAATGTATATCAATTTCATGCACTTCAGTTTTTCTTAAAATATTAAAAATTACATCTAAAATAAAGTAATTATATTTGTGTGCCTAAACATCTCTTTATAGAAGAACATTTTAGACCTAAAGAGATAATTTATAATGTAAAAGGTTTAGTTTTGTTTCAATAATATTATTTTTTCCTTCACAGAATATTATGGGTCCAAAGAAAATAGTATGTCAGAAGCAATAGGTAGAAACCATATGGGAATATGGCAGAAGGGCTGAAACACTGGCCTCTACCATGAGAGAGAAAGGTTTGCCTGAGGAGATTTACAACTTAGCAGCTTTTGGCCTGATGGTATTCTCTCATTTATGTAGTTTATGTAGTACAAGGCTGCAGCTTTCTAGACTGGCTTGGGTGGTCCAAGGGTACAGTTTAGGACCAGAAAATGTGTCAGTAAGGTAGAGATACAGAGGGCATGAACCCAAACATCTGCATATAAAGTTTATGCCAAACCCTTGGTTTATCTATTCATAGCATAGGAAAAACTTCAAAAGGTCCTGTAAAAATCATATCAGGGAGAAACTGAAAGAACTACACAAAGATTTTAGTCCATATATATTGCAATAAGTGACAGAAAACATGACCATGGGATAGAGTAACTGAGGAAGTGATAGAGGCAGAAGGAGAGAATGAAAGAGTCAAAAAGTAAAAGAGAAAGAGCAGAAATAAAGACAGAGAAACTAGATGACACAAATGTACTGAGTCTCTAAGCTTAATCAGTCCTGAAGTAAGTTTTTCTGATGTCCTTGCTTAAAAAGATGATAAATTATTTTTTCCACTAAAGTTTGTTTGAGTTTGTTGTTAGCAACCAAGAGTCCTGCCTATGGGACCTATTACTTATTACTGTTATTGCTATTATCACCATCTTCTTTAAGAAGCCATCCTTGATGCCCTCAGGTGTCCTTTTTTTGTTTTGTTTTCTTACTCTACCTTTTGTAAAACTCCCCACTGAGTTGTAAAGTCTTTGCTATGGTCTCAATATTTATGCTACCCACCACCTCCCTGCAAATTCTTATGTTGGAATATTAACCCCAAAAGTGATAGTGCCTGAAAATGGAGCCTTGGGAGATGGTTTGGTCATGAAAGCAGAATCTTCATGAATTGGATTAGTGTCTTTATAAAAAGCCTTTATAAAACTATGCTGCCCCTTTCAGTATGGAGAAATACAATGAGAATTCTGTGACTAAAAAGAGGGCCCTACTTGACCATGTTAGTACTGTGATTTCAGACTCCCTGCTTCTATAACTGTGAGAAAAAGGTTTCAGTTGTTACAACCATCTTGTCTGTGGTATTTTATTGTAAGCGTTCAAATGAACTGAGACAGTCTTGTAGAATTGGTACTGATTTTTTTCTAAGTAGTATTCTTAGTTACCAATACAGTGTCTATAACATAGTGAAACATGTTGTATCCAGAATAAATATGTGTAGATAGATAAAATAAACTGTCTATGAACAAATGCTAATAACAAAATGAATAATCAATTTAATTATAGAGTGCATAATTTACAGCAAGATATTTCTAAGCATTTCCAATATTTGAACTTATTTAATTGCCTCTAACCCCTAATGGTGGTTCAACTATTATCACCAATTTATAGATAGATTAAATGAGCAATAAAAATTTCTGTACCAACAGTCATAAACTCTGATTGTGTGATTAAAGGAGGGACAAGCTGACCCCAAAGTTTATGGCTTTAGTCATTTTAATGTTAAAATAAAAATAATATATCCTGTAAAAAATTCTTTCTACAGTCTCTACCCATGTGATAATTTCTTGATAAAATTAGTGTGGTTATTGCACTCTTAACCAAAGATAAGCAAGAACAAAGGAAACATCCAGGTTCTAATATTTTTATAAAGCATTAATTGCTTCTCAGCAATTATCTCACCACATTAAAAATATTATGTTACAACACTTTAAAGAAAAAAAAAGAGAATAAAGCTAAGCTTACAAACTACATTCTTTTCATAAATGAGTCATTCAGTTATTGATTTATATATTCAAATACCTAATGAACTCTTTATGGCAGGTACTATCTTAGGACTATATATATATATATATATATATATATATATATATATATATATCAATAATTTTTTTTTTACTCTGAAGAACCTGGAAATAAGAACTTTAATATATTTTTTGCCAAAATTTCACTTCCAGAAATACTGCCAAGTTTTCAGAAAAAAAAATACATATACACATACATTTTCAAAATGCAATGTTTTATCATATATAAGATGACCTATTTTGTGATTATATTTATGTTAAATATCCTGAAAACAAATGACTGATTGTGTAAAAATATAGTACTGTACATTTGTATATAGCATTTAGAATTCAGGTACTATTTTGTGATTGAAATTCAGTATTTCTCTTTTTCTTTTAAACTCATCAGAGACTAAAAATAGAGAAGGGATATTAAACAAATAGAGTATTGCTATTTACCATAAAGTTATAATTATGTACTTTCACTGGTACCACATCAATTTTTAGCTTTTACATTATAATTGTTTATTATTCTAATGAAAAACTTCTAAGAATCAAGACAAATAGGACAAATAGATTTTGAACCCCAGATAAGATTAGAAACTGTTTACTCTATCTTTGTAGTCAACATGCATATTTCTCTATTAGCAGCTCCAAGAAGTTCTTTCATGGAGAAATCAGTTAACATTTTCTATAGTTCTGTATTCTCCTCATAACACCAATGAAAAAACAACCTATGAAATTTATTTAAACTATTGAATTATTCACCAAGTTCAATTATGTATCCCTTCTCTTCATTTTTTATTCCACTCAGTACACTGGGAAGATATATTTAACAAGTTAATTGTTTCATTATGTATTATGCTTACATTTTTGTAACATTTAATACTTTATGACATATACATCACCTCACCTTAAAACAATTTTGCGAAAAAGACAGAACAGCTTCTATCCTACTTAGGAAAACAGTGAAGCTTACCATATTTGCTGAGGTCACCTATACCTAATATACAGTTGTTTATTTTCAGTGTCCTGGACATTAGTACTCACTACTCTGTTCACATCCTCCCTTTTTGTTAATAGTAAAAAAGAAAGAGGTGACTCTCTAATATATATTCAAAATAAAGTTTTGTCTGATGTTGCCAGTGATATTTAACATGAAAAAATATGCAATATTTATCACTACAGTATTTAATGATGATTAAAAAAGATTTTTATAGGATTAGCATCATGTATTTTTTCTATACAACAAAAAAATAAAGAAAACTGGAAGACACAAAACTCTTAATCTTTCATGCTCATTCTTGTTTGTGGTGGCCCAGAGGACCTTAGAGGGGTTGGTTTCTCTTCACTCCATCTTTGCTTCACTGGTCACAGCAGTGCTGACCCAGTCAGAGGGAGGTACTGGGTAAGCTAGATACTGAGAGCTTGGAGCCATGGAAACACTGACCAGGAACATCCTTCTGCTCTTGGATGGAAGATGAGATTGCATTGCAGCTGAAACCAGTTTCCAAAATAGTGTGTGATCTTGACTCATGCAGTAGTTGTTATCAGCACTGCCCTCACAAGCAGGTGAAACCCACTGATGCAAAGCCTGGTGGCTTCCCCCAACTCTCTTCCAAGGCTTATTCCCCCAGCTCCACCTAGAGCCTTCAGTCAGCCACCAAAAAAAAAAAAAAAAAGACAAAAACAAAACAAAGAAAAAAGCCACCATTATGTGGTGCCATAGAAAAGGCTACACCTGCTCTTTTCCCAACAAACCTACCCCCAGCCTTTCAGCTGAATTCAGCAGTGAGGCTCAGAAAAACTGCAACACACAGTTGGGCATGGCAGACCTGACCACAGGGCAGCCCTGAGCAAGATAAAGACTGAGAGACAGGACCCATGAAAACACTGACCAGGAAAGATTATAATCTTGGGCAAAGTGCAAACTTGAGAGAAGGTAGAAAGACAGACACAACTGCAGTGACCCTTCTGCTAGTGGTGAGAAGATGAGTTTGGATTGTGGCTAAAACCAGTGCTCAGGATAGTGTGTGTTCTTGGATCATGCAGCAGTTGCAGTCAGCACTGCCCTCACTACCAGGTGAAACCTGTGGGCACAGAGCCTGGTGACTTCCATTGACCCTCTCCCAAGGCTCACATCCTCAAATTCACCTAGAGCCTGCCGTCAGCCTCAAAAAGATAAACCATCATTACCTGGGGCAGTCAATAATGTTACACTTGCTCTTCTCCCAACAAACTTTGCCCCCACCCTTCAAGCAAAAACTGACAGTGGGCTCATGGAAACTGCAACACACAGGCACAAGAACTCCAGCATTCACTGATATTCCAGATACCAAGCTACTAAATATCAGATGATACAGTGGCTATAGAAGATCCTCACATATCCATCATCACCCTAAATTTAAATGGACTGAACTCACCAATAAAAAGACACAGAGTTGCAGACTGGATTAAAAAACAAAACCCAAGAGACATACCACAGTGACAAGGAAAAACATAGACTCGAAGTGAAAGGGTGAAAAACAACATTCTAAGGAAAATGCATCCAGAAGGGAAAAAATGTCATTTTTATATCTGATGAAACAGACTTCAAGATGAAATGTGTAATAAAAAACAAAGATCAGCATTTCACAATGATAAAGAAGAAAACAGAACAAGAAGAAATGACACTCATTAATATATTTGCAGTCAATCAGGAAGCACCAAAATTTACAAATCAACTAATAACAGATGTAAAAGAAGAAACTGGGAAGAACACAATTATAGTAGAGGACCTAAACACCCCCTTGAAAGCCTTGAACAGGTCACCCAAACAGAAACTAAATAAGAAAATATCAGCTTTAAACAATACATTACAGCAATTGGACATAATAGACATTTATAGGACAATTCACCCAACGACAAAAGATTATACCTTCTTTTCTAGTGTACATGGAAAACTCTCAAAAATAGAGCGTATGCTGGAACACAAAACTACTCTTAGCAAATTTAAGAAAATTGAAATCATACTAAGTGTATTCTCAGACAACAAAGCTTTGAAATTAGACATCAACTGCAAACAGATGTTGAGATTAAACAACATGTGGAGATTAAATACATGTGGAGATTAAATGACATACTATTAAAAATGACTGGATCAAAGAAAAAGTAAAAGAGATTAACAAATGCACAGAAAATAATGACCATGAAAATACAACTTAACAAAATTATTGAGATGCAACAAATGAAGTAATAAGAGGAAAATTTATATTATCACAGGCCTATCTCAAGAAACAAAACATATCACAAATAAACAACCTAACATTTTATCTTAAAATACTAGAAAAAAAATTCCAACATCAGCAGAAGGAAAAAAATAATAAAAATTAGAGCATAACTAAATGAAATACAGAACAGAAAAAGTATAGAAAAATCAATACAACAAAGAGCTGATTCTTTGAAAAAAATCAATAAAATTGAAAGCCCCTAGCTAGATTCACCAAGGGACAAAATGAGAAGACATAAATAACAAAAATTAGAAACAAAAAGGGAGAAATTATGACTGATACAACGTAAATACAAAGGTTTATATAAAAATACTATGAAAACCTACATGCCACCAAATTTAACAACCTCAAACAAGTAGACAATTTTATAGAAACATATAGTCTACCTAGATTGAACCAAAAAGAACTAAATAAACCAATCAACAGTAAAGAAGTTGAAACAATTATTCAAAACCCAGGCAAAAGCTCAGGACCAAATGGCCTCATCTATGAGTTTTATTAAGCATTTGAAGAAGAATTAGTGTCTATGTTCCTCAGACTCTTCCAAAAAAATTGAAGAGGCAATGCTTCCAAACTCATTCTGTGAGGTAATTATTACCCTAATACCAAAACTTGTTAAGGATAACACACACAAAAAAGAAACTATAGACCAATATCTATGATGAACACAGATGCAAAAATCTTAAACAGAATACTAACAAATAGAATACAACAGTGCATTAAAAATAATATATACCAGGATCAAGTGGGATTCATTTCAGCAGCGTAAGGATGGTTCAACATAAGCAAATCAATCAATGTGATACACCACATAAACAAAATAAAGGATAAAAACTATATGATCATATCAATTGATGCAGAAAAAGCATTTGACAAGATACAACATCCACTTATGATTAAAACACTGAATAAAATGGATATAGAAAGAAAGCACCTCAACATAATAAAGGCCATATATGACAAACCCTCAGCTAATATCATACTAAATAAGGTAAAACTGAAACCTATTTTCCTAATATCAGAATAAGACAAGAATGTCTCTTGTCACTACTACTATTCAATATAGTACTGGAAGTTCCAACCAGAGCAATCAGGCAAGAGAAAAAAAATAAAAAGCATCCAAATTGGTAGAGAAAAAGATAAACTGTCACTATTTGCAAATGACATGATCATTTATATAAAAAATCCTAAAGACTCTACCAGAAAACTATTAAAAACAATAACTGTATATAGTAAAGTTTCAGGATACAAAATCAATGTACAAAAATCAATTGCATCTCTATATACAAACAATGAAATTTCAGAAAAAGAAATGAGTAAAACAATACCTTGGACGATTGCAACAAAGAGAATGAAATACCTAGGAATAAATGTAACAAAAAACATGACTAAATTATACACTGAAAACTACAAGATACTACTAAAAGAAATTGAAATGGACACAAAAAAAAGGTAAAGGTATTTCATGTTCATGCATTGGAAGAATAAACATAGTTAAAATGGCTATGTTACCCAAAGAAACATATAGTTTTAATGAAATTCCCATAAAAATGCCACAGACATTCTTTCAAGAAATAGACAAAAGAATCATCACATTCCTATGGAACAATTAAAGACCTCTAATTGCCAAAGAAATCCTACAAAAAAAACAATAAAGCTGGAGGCATCACACTCCCCAATTTCAAGCAATAATACAAAGCATCAATAATCTATATAGCTTGGTTTTGGCAGAAGAACAGCCTCATAGATCAATGGAACAGAACCAGAAATCCAGAAATAAACTCATAAATATATAGACAGAAAATTTTTGACAAAACAGGAAAAAAATATGCAGTGGGGAAAAGGAAGCTTTTTTAGTAAATGGGGCTGGGGAAATTGAAAAACTACATGCAAAAGAATGAATTTAAACTGCAACTGTAACCATATACCAAAATTAAATAAAAATAAAGACCTTCACTTAAGATCTGAACTGTGTAGAAGAAAATATCAGTTCTAAACTTCTAGACCTCAGGTTCAGGGAGGACTTCATGAAACTTACCTCAAAGGCAAGGAAAGTAAAAGCAAAAGTAAATAAATGGGACTATATCAAGCTAAAAAGCTTCTGAACAGCAAAAGAAGCAATCAACTAAGCAAAAAGAAAATCGATCAAATGGGAAAAAGTATTAGCAAAAATTGCCTCTGATAAGAGACTAATATGTAAAACATATAAAGCACTGGTACAATTCAACAACAAAAAGAAAAACAATCCAATTAAAGAACGGGCATAGGACCAGGATAGACACTTCACCCAGGAAGACATACAAATGGCCAACAGATACATAAAAAACATGCTCAACTTTATTAGCTATTAAGGAAATGCAAATGAAAACCATAAGAAGATAACACCTCACACCTGTGAGAATGGCCATTATCAATAAGACAAAGAAACAGCGTTGGAGATGTTGTGGAGTGCAGGCCTTGTGCTGGCAAATTCCCTCAGTTTCTGTGGGTCTGAGAAGGTTTTTATTCCACCTTCATATCTGAAAGACAATTTTGCTGGATAATTTATTCTTGGCTGTAAGTTCCTCTCTTTTAAATTTTTGAATATTGGATTCCACTCCCTCCTGGCTTGTAGAGTTGCTGTTGAGAAATCTGATGCCAGCCTGATGGGTTTTCCTCTAAAGGTTACAGTTCTTTTTTCCTTGGCTGCCTTGAGAATTGTCTCTTTGTCTTTAGTTTTGGACATCTTTAATACCAGGTGTCTTGGAGAAGATCTGTTAGGGTCCAGGTATCTAGGAAACCTGTTTTCATTTTGAATTTGGGGTTCCAGATCTTTCCATAGGTTTGGAAAGTTCTCATCTGCGATTTGTTTGAGTATGCTCTCTGTAGAGTGTTCTACCCCTTCTTCTATTCCTATTATGCTGATGTTGTTTTGTCTCATGGAATCAGATAGTCCTTGCAGAGTTCTTTCAATCCTTTTGGTTCTATATTCCCTCTCTTCCTCTTTCTGAGCTGTTTCCATGTTCTGATCTTTGATATCACTAATTCTTTCCTCCATCTGTTGGCCCTGTTTCCTATGGCAGTTATTTTGTTTCTCACTTCTTTTATTGTATTAGTTATCTCTCGCATTTCCATCTCGATCTTCCTTATGTTTTGAATTTCTTTGTTAAATTGTTCCTTTCGTTCATGGAGTTCTTTTTTTATGTCATTCATCTCCTTTTTTAGGTTGTTTATCTCAGCCATGGTGCTCTGCCAGTATGTTTTCATTTCTCTCAAAGCCTTGAGAATGACTACTTTAAATTCTCTGTCACTTAGACCAGAAACTTCTAGGTCTAAGAAGCTGTCTTGATGAATTTCCTGATCTTTCTGAGGAGTTTTATTTTTTAAGGAATTCATCCTGTCTGTTGGGTTCTTCCTCTTTGACACGAGGGTGTTATGTTCAGTAGTAGTGCCCAAAAGCCCAGATTAGTACCTTTGTGGTGTCTTGCTGTAGGGCAGACATGAGGTAGCACTGGGGGGCCAAGTTTTGGGAGAGAGAGGGGTTGTTTATTTCTTATTTCTGGTCTCCTGCTATGTTTGGAAGTGGTGTGCATCTATCATGGTCCCTCTGCTTCCTGTAGTTAGTTAGTTGGTTGGGGAGGCTGTGGGAAAGGGAAGAGGCCAACAAAAGTCACACTGGGGCAGCTCCTCCTTCTGCCCTATGCTGGGGAAGCTGGGTGATGTGTGCCAAGGCTGCTCCTCCTGGCTGGGGCGAATGCTATCAAATCCACCTTTCTTACCGGGCCTGCTTCCATGGCCAAATATTGAGGCAGAGTCTGCGGGCTTGCACTGCTTTTAGGACCCAGGGGCACCAGAGCAGGAATGTGCACAAGTCCGAAGCTGTGGGTCTGACCCCACAGAAGGAAGGCAGCCAGCTCGCCTCTACAGTGGGCGGTAATGGGATCTGCAGCCCTGCACAGGCACTGCGCACACCATGCTGGCAGCCAGTTCACCTCAGCAGCGGGCTGGGAACGGGAACCACAACCCTACGCAGTAGCCACGCGCACCATGCCGGCAGCTGGTCCACCTCCGCAGTGGGCCAGGAACAGAATCCGCAGCCCTGTGCAGGAGTCGCACGCACCTGCACTGTGGGTCCAAAAGGGGCCTAGAGCCAAGGTGTCCTCTCTGCAGTTCAGAGTCCTCACTCAGCCCTGCTACCACTCAAAAGTTCTAGAGGCTGGCTCCCAAGCTCTGTCCCCAACTCACCGCTCCAAATTCCAGCTCCCCAGCCCAGCTACCCGACTCCCACTGTTGCTAGGGCTTTTCCTCTTGTCGCCTCTTGGCCTCTCTCCTCCCTTGCACTTCAGTCAGCCGTGATTGGGTCCTGTTGCGATCTGTCTTTGCTCCCTCCCCTCTCTCCCGCTCACCCCCTTCTCTCCAACCTTTAGGTGTTTACTTGGAATGCATGGATTTCTCAGCTGCTGTTTTTGTCACCCAGGGTCCTCTTTTTTGTCTCCTGGGTGGCCGTTCAATTGTGTTTCCTGC
This sequence comes from Lyroderma lyra, assembly GCA_004026885.1. Classification (NCBI taxonomy): domain Eukaryota; kingdom Metazoa; phylum Chordata; class Mammalia; order Chiroptera; family Megadermatidae; genus Lyroderma; species Lyroderma lyra. The sequence continues at coordinate 15,965 of PVJL010016221.1, forward strand.
GAAAGACTTTAGGGACCTCCTCTCCAGTCGCCATCTTGTCCTCCTCCCTCTAAATACCTTTTGTGATCACAACAAAAAGAATGAAATACTTGAGAATCAACTTAGCAAAGAACATGACATAGCAAAATACAAGACAGTTTACTTTAATAAAAATTTTTTATTGTTAGACTTACTGGGGTTACATTTGTTATCAAGAGTCAAATAGATTGCAGGTATACAATTCTATAGAACGTAGTTTCTCTATTCACCACCCAGTATGAGTTCTCCTTCCACCACTATATATTTGGCTGCCCCTCACTCCTCTCCCGCCCTCTCCTTCTCCCACCCACTTCTCCTATACCTCCAAATAACACTTAAACTATTGATTGTTTCCATGAGTTATTTGTTTGTTTTTTAATTTGTTCCTTTCAGTTTTATCTCCACATATGGGTGAAATCATATGGTTCTTGTTATTTTCTGACTGGCTTATTTTGCTTAGTATGATGATTTCTAGGTCCTTCCATTTTGTCTCAAATGGCAAGATTTCATCTTTTCTTATAGCTGAGTAATAGTCCATTGTGTATATGTGCCACAGCTTCTTTATCCAGCCATCGATTGAAGGACACTGTAATTGTTTTCATGTCTTCACCACCATGAGAAGCACTGTGATGAACATTGGGATACATAAGTCTTTGTGGACTAATATTTATGGGTAGATTCCCAGAAGAAGGATTCTTAGGTCATATAGTAAGTCCATTCCTAATTTTCTGAGGAACCTCCACATTGTCTTCCATAGAGGTTTTACCAATTTGCTTTCCCACCAGCAGAGTACAAGAGTTCATTTTTCTCCAAATCCTTTCTAGCACTTGTTATCCCTTGTCTTATTGATAATAGCCATTCTAACAGGTGTGAGGCGGTATCTCATTGTGGTTTTGAGTTGCATTTCCTTGATAGCTAATGAGGTTGAGCATTTTTTTATATGTCTGTTGGCCATTTGTATTTCTTTCTTTAGGTCTTGTGCCCAAATTTTTATTGAGTTGTTGATTTCTTTTTTATTGTTAAGTCCTATTAGTTCTGTATATATTTCAGATATTAGGCCCTTATCAGATGTGTTGTTTGCAAATTTTTCTCCCACTCAGTTGGCTGTCTTATTGCTTTGTTGATGGTTTCTTTTGCTGTGCAGAAGCTTTTGATTTTGATATAGTACCATTCATTTATTTTTGCTTTTACTTCCTTTGCCTTGAAAGTCAGGTTCATGAAGTCTTCCTTGAGCTGTAGGTCTATAAGTTAGCACCAATGTTTTCTTCTATACAGGTTATTGTTTTGAGTCTTATGTGGAGGCCTTCAATCAATTTTTATTTAATTTTAGTGTATGGTGAGAGTTCATAGCTCAGATTAATCTTTTTGCATGTCTTTCCCCTGTTTTCCCAGCACCATCTACTGAACAGACTGTCTTTTCCCTATTGTATATTTTTTGCTCCTTTATCATAAATTATTTGTCCATAAATTGTGGAATTATTTCTGGGATTTCAGTTCTGTTCCACTGGTGTATGTTTTTGTTTTTGTTTTGTTTTGTTTTGTTTTGTTTTTTGCCAATACCAAGCTTTTTTGATTATTGATGTTTTGTAGTATAAATTGAAATCAGGAGAAGAAGAAAAGATGGCGACTGGAGAGGAGGTCCCTAAAGCCACTCCCAGAAAACACAATTGAACGGCCGTCCAGGAGCCAAGAAAGAGGACCCTGAGTGACAAAACGGCTGTTGAGAAATCCACAAATGGCAAATAAACATCTCAAGGTTGGTGAGAAGGGGGCGAGTAGGGGAGAGGGAAGGGAGCAGAGACAGACCACACAGGACACGATCCCTACTGACTCCCTGCTCACTATTCAGAGCTGCACAGTTTGGGGGAGGGGAGAGAGACTGGGGAGCCGAGGACGGAGTTTGGGAGCCAGCCTCTGGAACTTTTGAGTGGTAGAAGGGTGGAGCGAGGACTCTGAACTTCAAAGATGACACCCCAGCTCTAAGTCCCCTGGAGACTCACACAGGGCTGCAGTTCCTGTTCCCAGCCTGCTGCAGAGGCAACTCTGCTGTCTCAGGCCAGGCCCACAGCTTTGGACTTATGGAGCGTGCACTTCCTCGTACACCCCAGGGTTCGGAAAGCAGTGTGAGCCAGTGGACAGCCAGGTGCTGAAACAGGGATGGGAAGAAAGACTGATTTGATAGCATTCACCCCAGCCAGCAGAAACAAGCCTTGAAAGAGCTTCCCCAGCAAAGGGCAGAAGTCAGACCTGCCTTTGGAACGCCATTTGTTGGCCTCTCCCCAGGATATATGCGCATAGCCTCCAAATGCATCAGGAGATCAGAAACAAGAAACAAACAGCCCCCTGTCCCCCAAAACTTGACCCCCAGTGCCACCTAGTGTCTGCCCTACAGCAAGACACCACAAAAGCAATAATCTGGGCACTGAACATAAAACTCTCATGTCAAAGAGGAAGAATCCAGCGGACAGGATGAATTCCTTAAAAACTAAAACTCCTCAGAAAGAACATGAAATTTACCCAGAAGATAGCTTGTTACAACTGGAAGGGTCTCACTTAAATGACGGGGAATTTAAAGCAGCCATTCTAAAGGCTGTGAGAGAAATGAAAACCTATTGGCAAAACACCATAGCTGAGATAAATAATACTCAAAAGGATATAAACGACATAAAAAAGGAACTCTGTGAACAAAAAGAACAATTTAACAAAGAAATTCAAAACATAAGAAAGATTGAGACGGAAATACGAGAAATAAATAATACCATAAAAGAAGTGAGAAATGAAATAACAGCCATGTGAAACAGGACCAACCAGATGGAGGAAAGAATCAGTGACATTGAAGATCAGAACATGGAAACACCTCAGAAAGAAGACGAAAGGGAATATAGAACCAAAAGGACTGAAAGAACTCTGCAAGAAATATCCGACTCCATGAGACAAAACAACATCAGGATAATAGGAATAGAAGAGGGGACAGAGCAATCTACAGAGAACATACTCAAACAAATTGCAGATGAGAAATTTCCAAACCTATGGAAAGATCTGGAACCCCAAGTTCAAGAAGAAAACAGGTTCCCCAGATACCTGGACGCCAACAGATCTTCTCCAAGACACATGGTACGAAAGATGTCCAAAACTAAAGACAAAGAGACAATTCTCAAGGCAGCCAGGGAAAAAAGAACTATAACCTTTAGAGGAAAACCCATCAGGTTGCCATCAGATTTCTTAGCAGAAACTCTACAAGCCAGGGGAGAGTGGAACCCAGTATTCAAAAATTTAAAAGAGAGAAACTTCCAGCCAAGAATAAATTACCCATCAAAATTATCTTTCAGGTATGAAGGTGGAATAAAGACCTTCTGAGACAAACAGAAGCTGAGGGAATTTGCCAGCAAGAGGCCAGCATTCTAAGAAATACTGAAGGAGGCTCTTCAGCCTCAAACAAATCATCAGGAAAAATGGAACAAAGTTGGAGAAACAAGAAACTAAAAAAAATAAACAAGCAAACAAACAAACAAACAAAAACAAAGAAAGAAATAAGTAATGGCCAGAGGAAATCCTCATATACTGATCATCACTGTAAATGTTAATGGACTGAAATCACCAATAAAAAGACACAGAGTAGCAGACTGGATTAAAAAACAGAATTCATCCATATGCTGTCTCCAAGAAACACACCTCAGCTATAAGGACAAACACAGACTCAGAGTGACAGGATGGGATACAATACTCCAAGCAAATGGTAACCAGAGATAAGCAGGAGTGACCACACTCAAATCTGAGAAATAAACTTCAAGTTAAAAAAGATAGTAAAAGACAAAGATGGTCATTACATAATGATAAAAGGCACAATGCAACAGCAAGAAGAGTTGACAGTAATCAACATATATGCTCCCAACCAGGATGCACCAAAATATACAAAGAAACTACTAACAGACTTGAAAGGAGAAACTGATGAATACACAATCATAGTGAGAGACTTAGACACCCCGCTAACAGCCATGGACAGATCATCCAAACAGAAAATAAAGAAGGAAATAACAACCCTAATTGACACATTACAGCAGCTGGATGTAATTGACATTGACAGGACACTTCATCCAGCAGAAAGGGACTACACCTTCTTTTCTAGTGTGCATGGAACATTCTCAAGAATAGACCACATGCTGGGACACAAAAGTAGCCTCAGCAAATTCAAGAAGAACGAAATCATACTAAGTGTATTCTCAGACCACAAAGCTTTGAAATTGGAGATCAACTGTAAAAGGAAAGCAAGAAGAAGGCAAGATGGCGACTGGAGAGGAGGTTCCTAAAGCCTCTCCCAGAAAACACAATTGAACGGCCGTCCAGGAGCCAAGAAAGCGGACCCTGAGTGACAAACCGGCTGCTGAGAAATCCACAAATCGCAAGTAAACCTGAAGGCTGGTTAGAAAGGGGCGAGTCGGGGAGAGGGAAGGGAGCAGAGACGGACCACGCGGGACGCGATCCCTGCTGACTATTCGGAGCTGCGCAGTTTGGGGGAGGGGAGAGAGACTGGGGAGCTGGGGATGGAAGGAGTTTGGGAACCAGCCTCTGGAACTTTTGAGGGGTAGAAAGGGCTGAGCGAGGACTCTGAACTGCAAAGATAACACCCCAGCTCTAAGCCCCCTGGAGACCTACACAGGGCTGCAGTTCCTGTTCCCAGCCTGCTGCAAAGGCGACCCTGCTGTCTCAGACCAGGCCCACAGCTTTGGACTTATGGAGCGGGGACTTCCTCGTGCAACCCAGAGTTCCGAAAGCAGTGTGAGCCTTTAGACAGCCAGGTACTGAATCAGGGCTGGGAAGACTGATTTTCCCCAGCAAAGGGCGGAAAGCCTTTGTTGGCCTCTCCCCAGGATATATGCGCATAGCCTCCAAACGCAGTAGGAGATCAGAAGCAAGAAACAAACAGCCCCCTCTCCTCCAAAACTTGACCCCCAGCGCCACCTAGTGTCTGCCCTACAGCAAGACACCACAAAAGCAATAATCTGGGAAGTGAACATAAAGCCCTCATGTCAAAAAGGAAGATCCCAGCGGACAGGATGAATTCCTTAAAAACTAAAACTCCTCAGAAAGAACATGAAATTAACCCAGAAGACAGCTTGTTACATCTGGAAGGGTCGAATTTAAGTGATGGAGATTTTAAAGCAGCCATTCTAAAGGCTGTGAGAGAAATGAAAACCTATTGGCAGAACACCATAACTGAGATAAATAACATAAAAAAGGATATAAATGACATAAAAAAGGAACTCTGTGAACAAAAAGAACAATTTAACAAAGAAATTCAAAACATAAGAAAGATTGAGACGGAAATACGAGAAATAAATAATGCCAGAAAAGAAGTGAGAAATGAAATAACTGCCATAGGAAACAGGACCAACCAGATGGAGGAAAGAATTAGTGATATTGAAGACCAGAACATGGAAACAACTCAGAAAGAGGAAGAGAGGGAATATAGAACAAAAAGGATTGAAAGAACTCTGCAAGAAATATCCGACTCCATGAGACAAAACAACATCAGGTTAATAAGAATAGAAGAAGGGGCAGAACAATCTACAGAGAGCATACTCAAACAAATCGTAGATGAGAACTTTCCAAACCTATGGAAAGATCTGGAACCCCAAGTTCAAGAAGAAAACAGGTCCCCCAGATACCTGGACCCCAACAGATCTTCTCCAAG
>PVJL010016222.1:0-10726 GCA_004026885.1 Lyroderma lyra
AAAAAAAAAAAAAAAAAAAGAAAAGATGAAATAGTGTCATTTGCAACACAATGAATGGACCTGAAGAGCATCATACTTAGTGAAATAAGTCAGACAGAAAAAACAAAGAAGTGTATGACTTCATTCATGTGCGGAATGTAAAACTGAAAGGAACAAAGAGATAAGAAATGAACAAACAAACAAACCATGGTCATAATCAATAGTTCAATGTTTATTAGGGAATGAGTGGGTTAGGGAGGGGGATAAGGGGAGGGGTTGTGGGAGGACGCAGTGTTAGCTAAATATAAGGTGATAGAAAGAGAAGTCACACTGGTTGCTGAACTTAATATACAATAAGTTGACAATGCATTGTAGAATTGTATGCATGAAACCTATCTTATCCTTGCTAACAGATGTCACCCCAATAAGTCTAACAATAAAAATGAATGTAAAAAATTTTCTTCCAATGTTTTAGAAGTAAAATATCCAATGAGCTTCATATAAGGCAGGCCTGACCAACCTGTGGCCCAGGACAGCTTTGAATGTAGCCCAATACAAATACTTAAAATGTAATATTTTGCGGAATTTTTTTGTTATAGCTTGTGAGCTATTGTTAGTACTAGTGTATTTTATGTGATACCCAAGGCAATTCTATTTCCAATGTGGCCCAGGGAAGCCAAAGTGTTAGACACCATTTATGTAAACGATTGTCCTTTAGTGAAAGAGGTAATTGAAAACACCTGTTTAACTCAACACTTCTACTCAAAGTTCTGTTAGTCCTTTGCTTGGTAAATCCTGATTTTTCTTTTGCTTTTTCTTAGGAAAATTCTAAAAGATGGCACACTTATTTTATAGAAATTTGATTCTTCACAGTAATAGTGCCAGGTTTTAATTTCATTTGAATGTTAAAATAAAGTTAGATGTTTAATGAAATCCAGCATAGTGATTGTTTTTATGTGTCCCACATGTTCTCAAGAAGGAACTGTGAATTTGCGCAGATGATAGTGATTAGACAGCAAAAGTGTTAATACAAATAAACTTGAGGGGGCTAGCAGGAACCAAGTTTAGCTGAGCTAAGTTAGCTACAAATAAAAGAACTCATATGGCTACATCTCTGACTACAGTGAGCATGATCTTGGAAAACAAGCTTACCTGAGCTTGGCTAGCTGCATGAAAAGTTTACTGTAGCCCGATTCTACCTGTGAATTTTTACAGGTGACCACATCTTGATATAGAAGAACCTGCCTGGATGTTTCCAGTGTAAGAAGTGCCAACCCAAAGATCAGGGCAACTGTGTGCCTTGGACCCTGCTATATTTATCTGCCATGCCCATACTTCTCTCTTTGAATAAAATTTCCAACTTGGATTTTCAGATCCCTCATGATCTTTTCACATTCTGACAATAGTCAGGGACATCCAATAACCAGAAGAGAAGACATTACATGACTAACTGTTGTTGCTACAACAAATTAAATATAACCTTTTAATATTGTTGATGTTCAAAAATATCTCTTCAATGCTTGGAAGTTGGAGGGCAAGATTGTGACTGGAGAGGAGGTCCCTAAAGCCTCTCTCAGAAAACACAAATGAACAGCCCCCAGGATCCAAGAAAGAGGACTGTGAGTGACAAAACCAGCAGATGAGAAATCCATATATTGCAAGTAAACACCTGAAGTTTGGAGAGAAGGGGCGAGTCAGAGAGAGGGGAGAGATCAAAGACAGATCGCAACTGGAATCGATCATGGATGTCGATCCAGGAGCAGTGCAGTGCATGGGATGGGGAGAGGACAAGTGGTGACAAAAGGAAAAGCCCTAACCAAGTGGCAGAACAGTGGGAGTCATTGGGGAGCTGTGCTAGGGAGCTGGAATTTAGAGCGGCGTGTTGGGGACAGATCTTGAAAGCCAGCCTCTGTGACTTTTGAGTGTTAGCAGGGCAGAGCATGGACTCTGAACTGCAGAGACGACTTTGTGGCACTAGTCTCTCTTGGGAAACATGATGCAGGCACGCACAGCTCCTGCGCAGGCCTGGGGTTCCTGGTCGCAGCCTGCAGTTCCTGGTTATGGCCCACTGCGGCGGCTAGCCGGCTGCCAAGCAGACAGCGCACGAACCCTGCACTAGGCTGTGGCTTTCATTCCTGTCCGCTGTGAAGGTTGGCCTGCTGCTGGCCCTGATTGTGTGGCTCCTGCATGGGGCTGCAGTTCTCATACCGCCCGCTGCAAAGACACACAGGCTCCCTTTCTACCGCAGGGTCAAAACAACAGCTTCGGACTTGTGGGTATGCCTGCTCGAATGCCCCTGGCTCCTAAAAGCAGTTCGAGTCCACAGACTCTGCCCTAACACTTGATCACTGGAGTAGGCCTGGAAAGAAAGGTGGTTTTTATAGCATTCGCCCCAGCCAGCATGAGCAGCCTCAGCCCGCATCACCCATTTCCACAGCATAGGGCAGTAGGAGGAGTTATCCCAGTCTGCCTTTTCTTGTCATCTGTCCTTTCCTCCCCATCCAACTAAATGCAGGAAGCGAAGGGACCATGACAGCTGCACACTGACTCCAAATGTAGCTGGAGTCCAGAAATAAGAAATAGACAAACCCTCTCTCCCTAAAACCTGCCCCGTCAGTGCCACCTTGTGTCTGCCCTACAGAAGGACTCCACAAAAGTACCAATCTGCGCTTTGGTGCACTACTACTGAACATAACGCCCTCATGTCAATGAGGAAGAACCCAGCATACAGGATGAATGTCTTAAAACTAAAACTCCGCAAAAAGATCAGGAAATTTATCAAAAGAGCAACTTAGATGTAGAACTTTCTGGAATACGTGAGAGAATTTCAAGTATTCTTTCTGAAGGCTCGGAGAGAAAAGAAAACATACTGGCAGAGCACCATGCCTGAGATAAACAGCATAAATAAGGAGATGAATGACATAAAAAAGAAAAACTCTATGAATAAAAGGAAAAATTTAACAAATAAATTCAAACGCTAAGGAAGATTGACATAGAAATGTGACAGATAAATAATACAATAAAATAAGTGAGAAACAACATACTGCGATAGGAAACAGGGCCAACAACATGGACAAAATAATTAGCGATATTGAAGATCAGAACTTGGAAAGAGCTAAGAAAGTGGAAGGGAGGGAATATAGAAGCAAAAGGATTGAAAGAATTCTGCAAGAACTTTCTGACTCCATGAGACAAAACAGCATCAGGAAAATGGAAATCGAAGAAGGGGTAGAGCATTCTACAGAGAGCACACTCAAACAAATAGTAGATGAGAAATTTCCAAACCTATGGAAAGATCTGGAACCCTAAGTTCAAGAAGGAAACAGGTCCACTGGATAGGTTGACCCTAACAGATCATCTCCAAGACAAATAAAAATATCCAAAACTAAAGTGAAAGAGACAACTCTCAAGGCAGCCAGGGAAACAAGAACAATAATTTTTAGAGGAAAACCCATAAGGATGGCATCATCTTTCTCAGCAGAAATGCAACAAGCCAGAAGAGGGTGGAATCCAATATACAAAAACTGAAAAGAGAGTAACTTATAGCGAAGAATAATTTATCCAGCAAAATTATATTTCAGTTATGAATGTGGAATAAAGACCTTCTCAGACACACAGAAGCTGAGGGAATTTGCCAGGACAAGGCCAGCACTCCAAGAAATACTGAAGGAGTCTCTTTGACCTGAAAAAAAAGAGTTTGGTACTGGCAGAAGAACAGAAATATACACCAATGGAATAGAACTGAAAACCCAGAAATAAACCCACAAATTTATGGAAAAATATTTTTCGATAAAGGAGCAAAAAACATACAATGAGGAAAAAACAGCCTCTTTAGTATGTTGTTCTTGGAAAACCAGAATAATATGTGCAAAAAATGTACTTCAGCTGTGAACTCTCTCCACGTACAAAAATTAACTCGAAATGGATTAAAGACCTTCATATCAGACCTGCAACAATAAACTCTATGGAAGAAAACATTGGTACTAAACTTATAGACCTAGGACTCAAGGAAGACTTCATGAGCCTGACTTCAAAGGCAAGAGAAGTAAAAGCAAAAACAAATGAATGGGATTTTATCAAACTAAAAAGCTTCTGCACAGGAAAAGGAACCATCAACATGGCAAAGAGACAGCTAATAGAATGGGAGAAAATATTTGCAAATAACGCATCAGATAAGGGTCTAATATCTAAAATATATAAAGAACAAATCAGATTTAATAACACAAAAACAAACAACCCAATTGTAAACTGGGCAGAAGAACTGTACAGGCACTTCTCCCACGTAGAAGTACAGATGGCCAACAGACATATGAAAAACTGCTCAACCTCATTAGCTATCAGGGAAATGCAAATCAAAATCACAATGAGGTATCACCTCACACCTGTTAGAATGGCTATTATCAACAAGACAAGAAATAACAAATGCTGGAGAGGATGTGGAGAAAAAGGGACTCATGTACACTGCTGGTGGGATTGAAACCTCTTACAACCACTGTGGAAGGCAGGGTGGAGTTTCCTCAGAAAACAGGGAATGGAGTTACCATTTGACCCAGCAATCCCTCTTCTGGGGGTCTATCCAAGTCACCTGAAAACCTTTGTCCACAAAGCCTTATGTACCCAAATGTTCATTGCAGCGCTGTTCACAGTGGACATAACATGAAAACAACCAAAATTCCCTGTGACAGATGACTGGATAAAGAAGCTGTGGTACATATACAATGGAATATTAATCAGGTTTAAGAAAAGATGAAATAGTGTCATTTGCAACACAATGGATGGTCCTGAAGATCATCATACTTAGTGAAATAAGTCAGATAGAAAAAATAAAGAACTGTATGACTTCATTCATGTGCGGAATATAAAACTGAAATGAACAAAGAGATAAGAAATAAACAAACAAACAAACAAACCATGGTCATAATCAATAGTTCAATGTTTATTAGGAAATGATTGGGTTAGGGAGGGGAAAAGGGGAGGGGTTGTGGGAAGATGGAGGTTTAGCTAAATATAACGTGATGGATAGAGAAGTCACACAGGGTGCTGAACTTAATATACAATAATTTGACAATGCACTGTAGAATTGTATGCATGAAACCTATCTTATCCTTGCTAACAGATGTCACCCCAATAAATCTAACCTTAAAAATGAATTTAAAAATTTTCTTCCATGTTTTAGGAGTAAAATATCCAACGAGCTTCATATAAGGCAGGCCTGACCAACCTGTGGACCAGGACGGCTTTGAATGTAGCCCAATACAAATACTTACAATGTAATACTTTGTGGAATTTTTTTGTTATAGCTTATGAGCTATTGTTAGTACTTGTGTATTTTATGTGATACCCAAGGCAATTCTATTTCCAATGCGGCCCAGGGAAGCCAAAGTGTTAGACACCATTTATGTAAACGATTGTCCTTTAGTGAAAGTGGTAATTGAAAACACCTGTTTAACTCAACACTTCTATTCTACTCAAAGTTCTGTTAGTCCTTTGCTTGGTAAATCCTGATTTTTCTTTTGCTTTTTCTTAGGAAAATTCTTAAAGATGGCACTCTTATTTTATAGAAATTTGATTCTTCACAGTAATAGAGCCAGGTTTTAATTTCATTTGAATGTTAAAATAAAGTTAGATGTTTAATGAAATCCAGCATAGTGATTGTTTTTATGTGTCCCACATGTTCTCAAGAAGGAACTGTGAATTTGCGCAGATGATAGTGATTAGACAGCAAAAGTGTCAATACAAATAAACTTGAGGGGGCTAGCAGGAACAAAGTTTAGCTGAGCTTAGTTAGCTACAAATAAAAGAACTCATATGGCTACAGTTCTGTCTACAGTGAGCATGATCTTCGAAAACAAGCTTACCTGAGCTTGGCTAGCTGCATGAAAAGTTTACTGTGGCCCGATTCTACCTGTGATTTTTTACAGGTGACCACATCTTGATATAGAAGAAACTGCCCGGAGGTTTCCTGTGTAAGAAGAGCCAACCCAAAGATCAGGGCAACTGTGTGCCTTGGACCCTGCTACATTAATCTGCCATGCCCATACTTCTCTCTTCGAATAAAATTTCCAGCTTGGATTTTCAGATCCATCATGATCTTTTCACATTCTGTCAATAGTCAGGGACATCCAATAACCAGAAGAGAAGACATTACATGACTAACTGTTGCTGCTACCACAGATTAAATATAACCTTTTAATTTTGTTGATGTTCATAAAAATCTCTTCAATGCTTGGAAGTTGGAGGGCAAGATGGTGACTGGAGAGGAGGTCCATAAAGACTCTCCCAGAAAACACAACTGAATGAACCCCAGGATCCAAGAAATAGGACTCTGAGTGCCAAAAACAGTAGCTGAGAAATCCATGTATTGAAAGTAAACACCTGAAGGTTGGAGAGAAGGAGCCGAGTCAGAGAGAGGGGAGGGATCAAAGACAGATCGCAAAAGGAATCGATCATGAATGACGATCCAGGAGCAGTGCAGTGCATGGGATGGGGAGGGGACAAGTGGTGACAAGAGGAAAAGCCCTAGGCAAGTGGGAGAACAGTGGGAGTCGTTGCAGAACTGGGCTGGGGAGCTGGAATTTGGAGCGGCGAGTTGTGGACAGATGTTGCGAGCCAGCCTCTATAACTTTTGAGTGTTAGCAGGGCAGAGCAAGGAATCTGAAATGCAGAGATGACTTTGTGGCACTAGGCTCTCTTCTGAAACACAACGCAGGCACACACGGCTCCTGCAAAGGCCTGGGTTTCCTGGTCGCAGCCTGCAGTTCCTGCTTATGGCCCACTGCTGCGGCTAGCCGGCTGCCAAGCAGACAGCGCACGAACCCTGCACTAGGCTGTGGCTTCCATTCCTGTCCGCTGTGAAGGTTGGCCTGCTGCTGGTGCTGATCGAGTGGCTCCTGCATGGGGCTGCAGTTCCCATACCGCCCGCTGCAAAGACACACAGGCTCCCTTTCTACCGCGGGGTCAAAACAACAGCTTCGGACTTGTGGGTATGCCTGCTCGAATGCCCCTGGCTCATAAAAGCAGTTCGAGACCACAGACTCTGCCCCAACACTGGAGCAGGCCTGGAAAGAAAGGCGGTTTTTATAGCATTCGCCCCAGCCAGCAGGAGCAGTCTCGGTCCACATTACCCAGCTTCCCCAGAATAGGGCAGAAGGAGGAGTTGTCACAGTGGGCCTTTTCTTGGCATCTATCTTTTCCTACGGCCTCCCCAACCAACTAAATGCAGGAAGCGAAGGGACAATGACAGCTGCACACTGGCTCCAAATGAAGCCGGAGTCCAGAAATGAGAAATAGACAAAACCTGTCTCCCTAAAATTTGTGCCCTCAGTGCCACCTTGTGTCTACCCTACACCAAGACTCCACCAAAGTACCAATCTTGTCTTTCGTGCACTACTACTGAACATAACGCACTCATGTCAATGAGGAAGAACCCAGCATACATGATGATTTTTCTTAAAACTAAAACTCCGCAAAAAGATCAGGAAATTTATCAAAACAGCATCTTAGATTCAGAAGTTTCTGGAATACATGGGAGAATTTCAAGTATCCATTCTAAATGCTTTGAGAGAAAGGAAAACATACTGGAAGAGCACCATGGCTGACATAAACAGCATAAATGAGGAGATGAATAACATAAAAAAGAAAAACTCCATGAAAAAAAACAACAATTTAACACAGAAATTCAAACCTTAAGGAAGATTGACATAGAAATGTGACAGATATATAATACAATACAATAAGTGAGAAACAAAATACTTCCATAGGTAACAGGGCCAACCACATGGAGAAAATAATTAGGGATATCGAAGATCAGAACATGGAAACAGCTAAGAAAGTGGATGGGAGGGAATATAGAAGCTAAAGGATTGAAAGAATTCTGCAAAAACTTTCTGACTCCATGAGACAAAACAGCATCAGGATAATGGAAATCGAAGAAGGGGTAGAGCATTCTACAGAGAGCACACTCAAACAAATAGTAGATGAGAACTTTCCAAACCTATGGAAAGATCTGGAACCATAAGTTCAAGAAGGAAACAGGTCTTCTGGATACCTGGACCCTAACATATTTTCTGCAAGACACATGGTAATAAAAATATCCAAAACTAAAGGGAAAGAGACAACTCTCAAGGCAGCCAGGGAAACAAGAACTCTAACTTTTAGAGGAAAACCCATCAGGATGGCATCATATTTCTCAGCAGAAATGCAGCAAGCCAGAAGAGAGTGGAATCCAATATACAAAAACTGAAAAGAGAGTATCTTAAAGCTAAGAATAATTCATCCAGCAAAATTATTTTTCAGATATGAAGGTGGAATAACGACCTACTCAGACACACAGAAGCTGATGGAATTTGCCAGGACAAGGCCAGCACTCCAAGAAATACTGAAGGAATCCTTTGACCTGAAAAATGATGTCAGGAAAAATGGAACACAGTTGGGGGCAACAGTAAAAAAACAAAACTAAAACAAATCAAACAAAGAAATCACTAATGGTCAGAGGAAATCCTCCTATATCGATCATCATTCTAAATGGTAATGGATCAAAACCACCAATAAAAACACACACAGTAGCAGACTAGATTCAAAAACAGGATCTATCTATGTGTTGCCTCCAAGAAACCCACCTCAGCCATAAGGACAAACACAGATTCAGAGTGAAAGGATGGGAAACAATACTTCAACCAAATGGTAACCAGAGAAAAGGAGGAGTTGCATACTTATACCTAATGAAATAAGCTTCAGGTAAAAAGGGATAGTAAAAGAAAAGGACGGACATTACATAATGATAAAAGGCACAATACAGCAACAATAATACTTGACACTAATTAATATATGTGCTCCTAAACAGGATGCAACAAAATAGAAAAAGAAACTACAAACAGATTTGAGAGGAGCAACTGATGAATACACAATCATTGTGGGAGACTTAAACACCACACTAACAGCCGTGGACAGATCATCCAAACAGAAAATAAATATGCAAACATCAGCACTGAATGACACATTACAGCAATTGGCCATAATTAATATTTGCAAGACACTTCATCCAGCAAAAGGAGACTATTCCTTTTTTTCTAGTGCACATGGAACATTCTCAGAGATATCCCACATGCTGGGACACAAAAGTAGCCTCAGAAATTCAAAAACATTGAAATTGTACCATGTGTATCCTCAGACCACCATGCTTTGAAATTGGAGATCAACTGTAAAAGGAAAGCAGAAAAAACACTTATACATGGAGATTAAGAACAGCTCATTGAAACAGGACTGGATAAAAGAACAATAAAAGATGAGATTAAAAATATATATACAAATTACTGACAAGTAAAACACAACATGCCAGAAGTATTGGGACACAGCGAAAGCAGTGATAAGAGGGAAATTTATGTCAATACAGACCTGCCTTAAGAAACAGGAAAAATCACAAGGAAACAACTTAACATACCAACTTAAGGAACTAGAAATAGAAGAACACACAAACCCCAAAGTCAACAGAAGAAAACAAATCATGAAAATTAAAGCAGAGCTATACCAATTAGAGAACAGGAGGACAATAGAAAAAATGAATATTACAAACAGCTGGTTCTTTGAGAAAGTCAACAAAATTGACAAAACATTGGCGAGACCTAATCAAAGGATGAAAAGAAAGGACACAAATATCCAAAATTGGAAATGAAAGGGGAGAAATTACCACTGATACCAAGAAATACATAGGATTATAAGAAAATCCTATGTAGAACTTTATGCCACTAAATTTAACAACCTGGAAGAAATGGACAAATTTCTAGAACCTTATAGCTTACCTAGATTGAACCAAGAAGATCTCGATAATCTAATTAGACCAATTCACAGTGAAGAGATTAAAATGACTATCCATAATTTCCCTAAAGGCAAAAGCCATGGACCAGATCATTTCACCAGTGAGTTTTACCAAGCATTCAAAGAATAATAAACACCTATCTTCCTCAGCCTCCTCCAAAAATTTAAAGAGGAAACCATACTTCCTAACTCATTCTAGGAGGCCAACATTACTCTAATACCAAAGCGTGGCAAAGACAACACAAAAAGGAAAACTATAGACCAATATCTCTGATGAACACTGATGCAAAAATTCTAAACAAAATATTAGCAAACAGAATATAGCGATGCATCTAAAAGATCATACCACAAGATCAAGTGGAATTCATCCCAGTAGCACAAGTAGGGTTCAACATACGAACATCAATCTATGTGATACACCACATAAACAAAATCAAAGATAAAGAACGTATGACCATTTCCCATTGATGCAGAAAAAGCTTTCAACAAGATACAGCATCCATTTATGATGAAAACTCTAAATAAAATAGTTGTAGAAGGAAAGCATCTCAACATAATAAAGGCCATATATGACAAGGCCTCGGCTAATATCATACTCAATGGGGAAAAAGCTGAATCCTATTCCCTTAAAATCAGGAATAGGACAGGGATGCCCCCTGTCACCACTGTTATTGAATATAGTAATGGAACTTCTAGCCACAGCAATGTGGTAAGAAAAAGGAATTAAAGTTATCCAAATTTGAAAAGAGGAGGTCAAATTGTCACTATTTTCTGATGACATGACGCCTTATATAAAAAATTCCAAAGATTCTACCAGGAAACCATTAGAAGCAATAAACGAATATGGTAAACTCGCAGGATACAAATTAAATGTAATAAATTCAACAGCATTACTATATACCAACAACAAATCCACAGAAAAAGAAATGAGGGA
>PVJL010016222.1:10826-21766 GCA_004026885.1 Lyroderma lyra
AAAAAAAAAAAAAAAAAAAAAAAAAAAAAAAAAAAAAAAAAAAAAAAAAAAAAAAAAAAAAAAAAAAAAAAAAAAAAAAAAAAAAAAAAAAAAAAAAAAGCAAGAAAAAAAAAAAAGAATGAAATACCAGAGAATTAAGTTAATGAAGAAAGTGTCAGACTTATACACAGAAAAGTATAAGACACTTTTGAAAGTAATTGAAACAGACTTTAAGAGGGGGAAAAATATCCACCGTTCATGGATAGGAAAATTTCACATTGTTAAAATATACGTGCTGCCTAAAGCAATCAACATATTTCATGCAATACTCATGAAAATTTCACAATCACACTTTCATGAAAGAGATAAAAGAATTAGTAAATTTATATGGAACCACAAATGACCTCGAATTGCCAAAGCAATAGTACATAAAAAGAGTAAGGCTGGTGGCATTACATTCCCTGACTTCAGTTTCTATAACAAAGCATCAATAGTCAAAACAGCTTGGTACTGGTAGAAGAACAGAAATATAGACCAATGGAATAGGACTGTAAACTCAAAAATAAACCCACAAATTTATGGACAACTATTTTTCGATAAAGGAGCAAAAAACATACAATGAGGAAAAGATAGCCTCTTTATTAGGTGTGCTTGGAAAACCTGAATAATATGTGCAAAAAATGTACTTGAGCTGTGAAGTCTCTCCATGTACAAAAATTAACTCGAAATGGATTAAAGACCTTAATATCAGATGTGCAACAGTGAATTGTATGGAAGAATACATTGTTACTAAACTTATAGACCGAGGACTCAAGGTAGACTTCATTAGCCTGACCTCAAAGACAAGGGAAGTAAAAGCAAAAACAAATGAATGGGATTTTATCAAACTAAAAAACTTCTGCACAGGAAAAGGAACCATCAACAAGGCAAAGAGACAGCCAATAGAATGGGAGAAAGTATTTACAAATAACGCATCATATAAGGGTCTAATATCTAAAATATATAAAGAACTAATCAGATTTAATGACACAAAAATAAACAACCCAATTGTAAACTGGGCAGAAGAACTAAACAGGCACTTCTCCCACAAAGAAGTACAGATGGCCAGCAGATATATGAAAAACTGATCAACCTCATTAGCTATCAGGGAAATGCAAATCAAAATCAAAATGAGGTATCATCTCACACCTGTTATAATGGCTAATATCAACAAGACAAGAAATAACAAATGGTGGAGAAAAAGGGACTCTGGTACACTGCTGGTGGGAATGAAAACTGGTAAAACCACTGTGGAAGGCAGGGTGGAGGTTCCTCAGAAAACTGGTAATGGAGGTACCATTTGACCCAGCAATCCCTCTTCTGGGAGTCTATCCAAAACACCTGAAAACCTTTGTCCACAAAGCCTTATGTACCCAAATGTTCATTACAGTGCTGTTCACAGTGGACATAACATGGAAACAACTAAATTCCCAGAGACAGATGAATGGATAAAGAATTTGTGGTACACATTCACAATGGAATATTACTCAGGTATAAGAAAAGATGAAATAGTGTCATTTGCAACACAATGGATGGACCTGAACATCATCATACTTAGTGAAATAAGTCAGACAGAAAAAACAAAGAACTGTATGACTTAATTCATGGGCGGAATATAAAACTGAAAGTAACAAAGATATAAGAAATGAACAAACAAACAGAAAACCCATGGTCATAATCAATACTTCCATGTTTATTTGGGAATGAGTGGGTTAGGGAGGGTAAAAAGGGGAGGGGTTGTGAGAGGACGGAGTGTTAGCTAAATATAAGGGGATGGAAAGAGAACTCACACTGGGTGGTGAACTTAATATACAAAAGTTGACAATGCACGGTAGAATTGTATGCATGAAACCTATCTTATCCTTGCTAACAGATATCACCCCAATAAGTCTAACAATAAAAATGAATTTAAAAATTTTTTTCCAATATTTTAGAAGTAAAATATCTATCGAGCTTCATATAAGGCAGGTCTGACCAACCTGAGGCCCAGGAAGGTATTGAATGTAGCCCAATACAAATACTTACAATGTAATAATTTGTGGAATTTTTTTGTTATAGCTTATGAGCTATTGTTAGTACTAGTGTTTTTCATGTGTTACTTAAGGCAATTCTATTTCCAATGTAGCCCAGGGAAGCCAAAGTGTTAGACACAACTTATGTAAACGATTGTCCTTTAATGAAAGTGGTAATTCAAAACACCTGTTTAACTCAACAATTCTACTCAAAGTTCTGTTAGTCCTTTGCTTGGTAAATCCTGACTTTTCTTTTGCTTTTTCTTAGGAATATTCTAAAAGATGACACACTTATTTTATAGAAATTTGATTCTTCACAGTAATAGTGCCAGGTTTTAATTTCATTTGAAAGTTGAAATAAAGTTAGATGTTTATTGAAATCCTCCATAGTGATTGTTTTTATGTGTCCCACATGTTCTCAAGAAGGAACTGTGAATTTGTGCAGATGATAGTGATTAGACAGCAAAAGTGGTAATACAAATAAACTTGAGGGGGCTAGCAGTAACCAAGTTTAGCTGAGCTTAGTTAGCTACAAATAAAAGAACTCATATGGCTACAGCTCTGTCTACAGTGAGCATGATCTTCGAAAACAAGCTTACCTGAGCTTGCCTAGCGGCAAGGAAAGTTTACTGTGGCCCGATTCTACCTGTTTTTTTTTTTACAGGTGACCACATCTTGATATTGAAGAATCTGCCTGTACGTTTTCTGTATAAGAAGAGCTAACCCAAAGTTCAGGGCAACTGTGTGCCTTGTACATTAATCTGCCATGCCCATACTTCTCTCTTTGAATAAAACATTCCAACGTGGATTTTCAGATCCCTCACGAACTACTCACATTCTGTCAATAGTCAGGGGCATCCAATAACCAGAAGAGAACACATTACATGACTCACTGTTGCTGGTTCCACAAATAAAATATATCCTTTTAATTTTGATTATGTTCATAAAAATCTTTTCAATGCTTGGAGTTTGGACAGCAAGATGGTGACTGGAGAGGAAGTCCCTAAATCCTCTCCCAGAAAACACAATTGAACGGCCCTCAGAATCCAAGAAAGAGGACTCTGAGTGACAAAAAGAGCAGCTGAGAAATCCATGTATTGCAAGTAAACACCTGAAGTTTGGAGAGAAGGGGGCCTGTCGGAGAGAGGGGAGGGATCAAAGACAGATTGCAACAGGACTCGATCGTGGGTGACCATCCAGGAGCAGTGCAGTGCATGGGATGTGGAGAGGACAAGCGGTGACAAGAGGAAAATCCCAAGCAAAGTGGTAGAACAGTGGGAGTTGTTGGGGAGCTGGGCTGGGGAGCTGGAATTTGGAGTGGCGTGTTGGGGATAGAGCTTGGGAGCCAGCCTCTGTAACTTTTGAGTGTTAGCAGGGCAGAACAAGGACTCTGAACTGCAGAGATGACTTTGTTGCTCTATGTTCTCTTGGGAAACACAAGGCAGGCACGCACTGCTCCAACGCAGGCCTCGGGCTACTGGTCGCAGCCTGTAGTTCCTGATCGCGGCCCAATGCGGGGGCTAACCGGCTGCCAAGCGGACAGCGCACGACTCCTGCACAAGGCTGCGGCTTCCATTCCTGCCCGCTGTGGAGGTTGACTTGCTCCTGGTGCTGCTCGTGTGACTCCTGCATGGGGCTACAGTTCCCATGCCGCCCACTGCAAAGACAAACTGGCTCCCTTTCTACCGCGGGGTCAATACAACAGCTTTGGAATTGTGTGCATGCCTGCTCGCATGGCCCTGGCTCCTAAAAGCAGTTCGAGTCCACAGACTCTGCTCCAACACTTGGTCGCTGGAGCAGGCCTGGAAAGAAAGGCGGTTTTTATAGCATTCGCCCCAGCCAGCAGGAGTAGTCTCGGCCCACATCACCCAGCTTCCCCAGCATAGGGCAGAAGGAGGAGTTGTCCTACATCCTCCCCAACCAACTAAATGCAGGAAGTGAAGGGACCATGACAGATGCAAACTGACTCCAAATGTAGCAGGAGACCAGAAATAAGAAATAGACATCCCCTCTCTCCCAAAACTTGCCCCCAACAGTGCGACCTTGTGTCTGCTCTACACCAAGACTCCACAAAAGTACCAATCTGGGCTTTGTTGCACTACTACTGAACATAACACCCTCATGTCAATGAGGAAGAACGCAGCATACAGGATGATTTCCTTAAAACTAAAACTCCTCAAAAAGATCAGGAAATTTATCAAGACAGCATCTTAGATCTACAAATTTCTGGAATAAGTGACAGAGAAGTTCAAGTAGCAATTCTAAAGGCTCTGAGACAAATGAAAATACACTGGCAGAACACTATGGCTGAGATAAACAACATATAAAAGGAATGAATGACAAAAAAAGTAACTCCATGAACAAAAGGAACAATTAACAAAGAAATTACACCCCAAGGAAGATTGACATAGAAATGTGAGAGATAAATAATACAATAAAAAAAAGTGAGAAATTAAATACTGATATAGGAAACAGGGCCAACCACATGGAGGAAATAATTAGTGATATTCAAGATCAGAACTTGGAAAGGCTAAGAAAGAGGAAGGGAGAGAATATAGAAACAAAAGGATTGAAAGAATTCTACAAGAACTATCTTAATCATGAGACAAAACAACATCAGGACAATAGAAATCAAAGAAGGGTTAGAGCATTCCACAGAGAGCACACTCAAAGAAATAGTAGATGAGAACTTTCCAAACCTATGGAAATATCTGGAACCCCAAGTGCAAGAAGAAAACAGGACCCCTAGATATGGGGACCTTAACAGATCTTCTCCAAGACACATGGTAGTAAAGATACCCAAAATTAAAGAGAAACAGTCAATTCTCAAGGCAGCCAGGGAAACAAGAACTATAACTTTTAGAGGAAATGCCATCAGGATGGCATCATATTTCTCAGCAGAAATGCAGCAAGCCAGAAGAGAGTGGAATCCAATATACAAAAACTGAAAAGAGAGTAACTTATAGCCAAGGATAATTTATCCAGCAAAATTAATTTTCAGATATGAAGGTGGAATAAAGACTTCTGAGACACTCAGAAGCTGAGGGAAGTTGCCAGAACAAGGCCAGCACTCCAATAAATATTGAAGGAGTCTCTAGGACCTGAAACAAAACATCAGGAAAAATGGAACAAAGTTGGGGCAACGGGAAAGAAACAAAAGTAAAACAAATCAATCAAAGAAGTAAGTAATGGTCACAGGAAATCCTCCTGTATCGATCATCACTCTAAATGATAATGGACTGAACTCAACAATAAAAAGACACACAGTAGCAGACTAGATTAGAAAACAGAATCAATCTCTGTGCTGTCTCCAGGAAACACAGCTCAGCCATAAGGACAAACACAGACTCAGAGTGAAAGGATGGGAAACAATACTTCAACCAAATGGTAACCAGAGAAAAGCAGGAGTTGCCATGCTTATACCGAATGAAATAAACGTCAGGTTAAAAGGGATAGTAAAAGACAAAGATGGACATTACATATTGATAAAAGGCACAATGTAAAAACAATACTACTTGACACTAATTAATATATATGCTCCTAACCAGGATGCACCAAAATAGACAAAGAAACTACTAACAGATTTGAAAGGAGAAATTGACAAATACACAATCATTGTGGGAGACTTAAACACCGCACGAAGAGCCATGCACAGATCATCCAAACAGAAAATAAATAAGGAAACATCAGCACTGAATGACACATTACAACAATTGGACATAATTGATATTTGCAGGACTCTTCATCCAGCAAAAGGAGACTATTCCTTCTTTTCTAGTGCACATGGAACATTCTCAGAGATACCTACATGCTGAGACACAAAATTAGCCTCAGCAATTTCAAGAAGATTGAAATTATACCATGTGTATCCTCAGACCAACATGCTTTGAAATTGGAGATCAACTATAAAAGGAAAGCAGAAAAAAATACATATACATTGAGATGAAGTACAGCTCATTTAAAAAGGACTGGATGAAAGAACAATAAGAGATGAGACTAAAAATATATACAAATAACTGACATTGAAAACAAAACATACCAGAATTACTGGGACACAGCGAAAGCAGTGAAAAGAGGAAAATTTATATCAATACAGGCTTGTCTTAAGAAACAAATAAAATCACAAGGAAAAAACTTAACATACCATCTTAAAGAACTAGTAATAGAAGAGCACACAAAACCCAAAGTCAGCAGAAGAAAAGAAATAATAAAAATTAAAGCAGAGCTATACCAATTAGAGAACAGGAGAACAATAGAAAAAATGAACATTACAAAGAGCTGGTTCTTTGAGAAAGTCAATAAAACTCACAAAACCTTGGCGAGACTAATCAAAGGATGAAAAGAAAGGACACAAATATCCAAAATTAGAAATGAAAGGGGAGAAATTACCACTAATACCACAGAAATACATAGGATTATATGAAAACCTTATGAAGAATTTTATGCCACTAAATTTAACAACCTAGAAGAAATGGTCAAGTTTCTAGAACTTGATAGCTTACCTAGATTGAACCAAGAAGATCTTGCTAATCTAAACAGACCAATTCATAGTGAAGAGATTAAAATGACTATCCATAATCTCCCTAAAGGCAAAAGCCATGGACCAGATCGTTTCACCAGTGAGTTTTACCAAGCATTCAGAGAATAATAAACACCTATCCTCCTCAGACTCGTCGAAAATATTGAAGAAGAAGCAATACTTCCTAACTCGTTCTCTGAGGCCAAAATCACTCTAATACCAAAGCCTGGCAAAGACAAAAAAAGAAAGAAAACTATAGACCAATATCTCTGATGAACACAGATGCAAAAATTCTAAACAAAATATTAGCAAACAGAATATAGCGATGCATCTAAAAGATCATACATCAAGATCAAGTGGGATTCATCCCAGTAGCACAAGGATGGATGAAGATAGGAAAATCAATCTATGTGATACACCACATAAATAAAATCAAACATAAAGAACGTATGACCATTTCCCATTGATGCAGAAAAAGCTTTCAAAAAGATACAGCATCCATTTATGATCAAAACACTAAATAAAATAGGTATAGAAGGAAAGCATCTCAACATAATAAAGGCCATATATGACAAGGCCTCGGTTAACATCATAGTCAATGAGGAAAAGCTGAAGCCTATTCCCTTAAAATCAGGAACAAGACAGGGATGCCCTCTGTCACCATTGTTATTTAATATAGTAATGGAAATTCTAGCCACAGCAATCGGGCAAGAGAAAGGAATCAACGGTATCCAAATTTGGAAAGAAGAGGTCAAATTGTAACTATTTGCTGATGACATTTCGCCATATATAAAAAATTCCAAAGATTCTACCAGTAAACAATTAGAAGCAATAAACGAATAAAATAAAGTTGCAGGATACAAAATAAATATAAAAAAATCAACAGCATTCCTCTATACAATTAACAAATCCACAGAAAAAGAAAGGAGGGAATCAATTCCCTTTGCTATCAAAACAAAATGAATGAAATACTTGAGGTTTTAGTTAATGAAGAAAGTGTCAGACTTATACACAGAAAAGTATGAGACACTTTTGAAAGAAATTGAAACAGACGTTAAGAGGTGGAAAAATATCCCCTGTTCATGGATAGGAAAATTTAATACTGTTAAAATGGACATTCTGCCTAAATCAATCTACACATTTTATGCATTACCCATGAAAATTTCACAATCATAATTTCATGAAATAG
Source organism: Lyroderma lyra (assembly GCA_004026885.1). Taxonomy (NCBI): domain Eukaryota; kingdom Metazoa; phylum Chordata; class Mammalia; order Chiroptera; family Megadermatidae; genus Lyroderma; species Lyroderma lyra. Next base: position 18,565 of record PVJL010016222.1, read on the forward strand.
ATAAAAGAATTAGTAAATTCATATGGAACAATAAATGACCTCGAATTGCCAAAGCATACTACATAAAAAGAATAAGGCTGGTGGCATTACATTCCCTGACTATAACTGATATTACGAAGCATCAATAGTCAAAACAGCTTGGTACTGACAGAAGAACAGAAATATAGACCAATGGAATAGAACTGAAAACCCAGAAATAAACCCACAAATTTATGGACAAATAATTTTCGATAAAGGAACAAAAAACACACAATGAAGAAAAGACAGCCTCTTTGGTAGGTGATGCTGGGAAAACTGGAATTATATATGCAAAAAATGTACTTGAGCTGTGAACTCTCTCCATATACAAAAATTAACTCGAAATGGATTAAAGACCTTCATATCAGACCAGCAAAAATAAACTGTTTAGAAGAAAACATTGGTATTAAACTTAGAGACATAGGACTCAAGGAAGTCTTCATGAACCTGGCCTCAAAGGCAAGGGAAGTAAAAGCAAAAATAAATGAATGGGATTTTATCAAAATAAAAAGCTTCTGCACAGGAAAACAAACCATCAACAAGGCAAAGAGGCAGCCAACTGAATGGGAGAAAATATTGGCAAGTAACGCATCAGATAAGGGTCTAATACCTAAAATATATAAAGAACTAATAAGCCTTAATAACACAAAAACAAACAACTCAATTGTAAACTGGGCAGAAGAACTAAACAGGCACTTCTCCCACGAAGAAGTGCAGATGGGCATCAGACACATGAAAAACTGCTCAACCTCATTAGCTATCAGGGAAATGCAAATCAAAATCACAAGGAGGTATCACCTCACACCTGTTAGAATGGCTATTATCACCAAGACAAGAAGGAACAAGTGCTGGAGAGGATGTGGAGAAAAAGGGACTCTGGTACACTGCTAGTGGGAATGAAAACTGGTACAACCACTGTGGAAGGCAGTGTGGAGGTTCCTCAGAAAACTGGGAATGGAGTTCCCATTTGACCAAGCAATCAGTCTTCTAGGGGTCTACCCAAAAAACCTGAAAACCTTTGTACACAAAGGCTTATGTACCCCAATGTTCATTGCAACGCTGTTCACAGAGGACATAACATGGAAACAACCAAAGTGCCTTGCGATAGATGACTAGATAAAGAAGCCGTGGTACACGCACACAATGGAATATCACTCAGCTATAAGAAAACATGAGGGAGTTCTCTGGTGGTGTAGTGGCTTAAGGCTCCGGTACTATCAGTGCTGCGGCCTGGGTTCGACTCCCATCTAGAGAGCTACCCACATATAAAAAAAAGAGGCAAAAAAAAAAAAAAAAGAAAACATGAAATAGTGTCATTTGCAACAAAATGGACGGACCTGAAGATCATCATACTTAGTGAAATAGTCAGACATGGGAAACAAAGAACTGTATGCCTTCACTCATATGCGCAATATAAAACTGAAAGGAACAAAGAGATAAGAAATGAACAAACAATCAACCCATGGACATAAGCAATAGTTAAATGTTTATTTGGGAATGTGTGGGTTAGGGAGGGGAAAAAGGGGAAGGGGTCTGGGAGGACGGAGTGGAACCTAAATATAAGGTGATGGAAAGAGAACTCACACTGGGTGGTGAACATATTATACAATAAGTTGACATTGCACTGTAGAATTGTATGCATGAAACCTATGTCATCCTTGCTAACAGATGTCACCCCAATAAGTCTAACAATAAAAATGAACTTTAAAAATTGTCTTCAATGTTTTAGAAATAAAATATCCAACAAGGTTCATATAAGGCAGGCCTAACCAACCTGTGGCCCAGGATGGCTTTGAATGTAGCCCAATACAAATACTTAAAATGTAATACTTTGTGGCACTTTTTTGTTATAGCTTATGATCTATTGTTAGTACCAGTGGATTTTATGTGTTACCAAAGACAATTTTATTTCCAACATGGCCCAGGGAAGCCAAAGTGTTAGATACAACTCACGTAAACGATTGTCCTTTAGTGAAAGTGATAATTCAAAACACCTGTTTAACTCAACACTTCTACTCAAAGTTCTGTTAGAATTTTGCTTGGTAAATCTTGATTTTTCTTTTGCTTTTTCTTAGGAAAATTCTAAAAAATGACACACTTATTTTATTGAAATTTGATTCTTCACAGTAATAGTGCCAGGTTTTATTTAAATTTGAAAGTTGAAATAAAGTTTGATGTTAAATGAAATCCAGCATAGTGATTGTTTTTATGTGTCCCACATGTTCTCAAGAAGGAACTGTGATTTTCTGCAGATGATAATTATTAGACAGCAAAAGAGTTAATACAAATAAACTTGAGGGGGCTAGCAGGAATCAAGTTTAGCTGAGCTTCTTTAGCTAGAAAAGGGAGGGGTGGGAGAGGAGGAAGGGAATCTAAATATAAGTTGATGGAAAGAGAACTCACATTAGGTGGTGAACATATTATACATCAAGTTGACAATGCACTGTAGAATGGTATGCCTGAAACCTATGTAATCCTTGCTAACAGATGTCACCCCAATTAGTCTAACAATAAAAATGAATTTAAAAAAAAAACACATTAAAAAATAAAAGAACTCATATGGCTACTGCTCTGAGTACAGTGAGCCTGATCTCGGAAAACAAGCTTACCTGAGCTTGGCCAGCCGCAGGAAAAATATACTGTGGCCCGATTCTACCTGTGATTGTTTACAGGTGACCACATCTTGATATTGAAGAATCGGCGAGTACATTTTCTGTATAAGAAGAGCTAACCCAAAGTTCAGGGCAACTGTGTGCCTTGGACCCTGCTACATTAATCTGCCATGTCCATAGTTCTCTCTCTGAATAAAACTTTACAACTTGGATTTTCAGATCCTTCATGAACTTTTCACAGTCTGTCAATACTCAGCGGCATCCAATAACCAGAAGAGAAGACATTACATGACTGTTGCTGGTTCCAAAAATTAAATATAACCTTTTAATTTGGTTGATGTTCATAAAAATCTCTTAAATGCTTGGAGGTTGGAGGGCAAGATGGTGAAAGGAGAGTAGGGCCCTAAAGCGTCTCCCAGAAAACGGCCCCCAGGATCCAAGAAAGAAGACTCTGAGTGACAAAAACAGCAGCTGAGAAATCCATGTATTGCCAGTAAACATCTGAAGGTTGGAGAGAAAGGGGCGAGTTGGGAAAAGGGGATGGATCAAAGACGGATCGCATCAGGACCCAA
>PVJL010016223.1:0-21669 GCA_004026885.1 Lyroderma lyra
ATGGCCTACAGGGACATATTTCCAGTGAACTGACACCTATGAACATCAAGATATTCGCCCTAATTTTGACTCGAGATTCTGAATCTGACTGTATCCCTTTAATTGTCCCTTTCTCACCTTTCCCCTGACCGTAACCCTAGTCTGCACAATGCATCAAATTGACTTATGGGGATACTTTTTCACTGTCCTGACACCTACGAACAACAAAGTATTCACTCTATCTTTGATTCGAGATTCTGAATGTGATAGTATCACTTTAATTGACCCTATTTCACCTTTCCCCTAACCCTAACCCTAGCCTTCTGCCCAGTATAGAGTGTCCATATGACATACAGGGACAATATTTCAATGTCCTGATACTTAGAAACTTCAAAATGCTCCCCCTAACTTTGAATCGATTTTCTGAACGTGACGGTATCACTTTAATTGACTCTATTCCTACCGTTCTTCTAAAGCTAACCCTAGCCATTGCCCCAGGCCTAGAATATCACAATGACCTAAAGGGAAAATTTTCACTGTTCTGACACCTACCAACATCAAAGTACTCACCCTAACTTTGACTCGAGATTCCGCACATGACGGTATCACTTTAATTGACCCTAATCTTACGGTTCTGCACACCCTAATCCTAGAGGAATCCCCAGTACGTGATTGTCAATATGACATACAGGGACACTTTTCCAATGTTCTGACACCTACGACCATCAAAGCACTCACCCTCATTTTGACTCGAGATACCGCACGTGACGGTGTCACTTTAATTGAACATATTCTCACCGTTACCCTAACCCTAAATCTAGCCATCTTCCCAGACCCAGAGTATCAATATGACATGCAAGGACACTTTTCCTCTGACCTGGCACTTACAAACATTAAAGTGCTAACCCTAACTTTGACTCGAGATTCCAAACGTGACATTATCACTTTAATTGACCCCACTGTTACCGTTCTGCTATCCCTAACCCTAAAGGAATCCCCAGTCCCTGTGTGTCAATATGGCATACAGGGACACTTTTCCAATGTCCTGACACCAAGGACCATCAAAGTACTCACCCTCATTTTGACTCGAGATTCCGAACGTGACATGATCACTTTCATTGACCCTAACCCTAAACCTAGCCATCTGCACAGTGAATCAAAATGACCTAGAGGGATACTTTTTCACTTATGTGACACCTAGGAACATCACAGTATTCACTCTGTCTTTGACTCGACATTCTGAATGTGACAGTATCACTTTTCTTCACCCTAGTATCGCTGTTCCCCTAATACTAACAGTAGTTATCTCCCCAGTCTCACAGTGTCAATATGACATACAGGGATGGTTTTTCACGGTCCTGACACGTACAAACCTCAATGTACTCACCCTAACTTTGAATCGAAATTCCAAACGTGACGGTATCTGTTAACTGATCCTTCTCTCACCGTTCCCCTATCCCTAACCCTATCAATCTCCCCAGTCCCAGGGTGTTAATATGACATACAGGGACACTTTACCACTGACCAGACACCAACGAACATCAAAGTACTCACCCTAACTTTGACTCGAGATTCTGAACGTGACGGTATCAATTTAATTGACACTACTCTCACCGTTCAGCTGTCCTTAAACCTACTTGTCGCCCCAGGCTTAGTATATCCAAAAAACCTAAAGGGAAAATTTTTCACTGCCCTGAGATGTAACAACTTCAAAGTACTCACCCTAACTTTGACGTGATATCCATAACGTGACGTTGTCACTTTAAATGACCTTCATCTTACCTTTCCACTAACCCTATCCCTAGCCCACTCCCCAGCCACAGTGTATGTAAATGACCAAAAGGCATACTTTTTCTCTGTCCTGACACCTACTAACATCAAAGAACTCACCATAACTTTGACTGGAGATTCCCAACTTGACGGTATCACTTTAATTGACCCTGCTCTTACCGTTCTGCTAACCCTAATCCTAAAAGAATCCCCAGTCACGGAGTGTCAATATGTCATACAGGGACACTTTCCCAATGTCCTGACACCTACGAATATCAATGTAGTCACCCTAACTTTGAGTCGAGATTTCGAACGTGACGGTATCACTTCAATTTACCCTACTATCACCGTTACGAAATCCTAACCCTAGCCGTTGCACCAGAACTAGTGTATCAAAATGACCTAAAAGGAAACTTTTTCCCTGTCCTGACACCTACAAACATCAACGTACTCATTCTATCTTTGATTCGAGATTCTGAATGTGACGGTATCACTTTAATTGACCGTTCTCTCACCTTTCCCCTAACCCTAACCTTAGCTTTCTCCCTAGTCCAGAGAGTCATTATGACATACAGGGACACTTTCCAATGTCCTGACATGTACAAACATCAAAGTACGCACCATAACTTTGAATCGATTTTCGGAAAGTGACGTTATCACTTTAATTAGGCCTATCCTCACCGTTCCGCTAACCATAACCCTAGCCTTCGCCCCAGGCCTCGTATATAAAAATGACCTAAAGGGAAAGTTTTTCACTGTCCTGACACCTACGAAAATCAAAGTACTCACCCTAACTTTGACTCGAGATTCCGAACGTGACGGTATCACTTTAATTGACCCACCTCTTACCGTGCTGCTAACTCTAATGCTCGACGAATCCCAAGTCCCAGAGTGTCAATATGGCCTACAGGGACACTTTTCCAGTGACCTGACACCTATAAACATCAAAATACTCACCCTAAATTTGACTAGAGTTTCCAATGTGAATGTATCTCTTTAATTGACCCTATACTCACAGTTCCCTTGATCGTAACCCTAGCCATCTGCACACTGCATCAAAATGACCTATAGGGATACTTTTACACTGATCTGACACCTGCGAACATCACAGTACTCGCCCTATCTTTGACTCGTGATTCTGAACGTGACGGTATCACTTTACTTGACCCTACTATCTCTGTGCACCTAACTCTAACGCTAGTTATTTCTCAGAGTCTCAATGTGACATACAGGTTTGCTTTTTCATAGCCCTGACAGGTATAAACATCAAAGTACTCACCCTAACTTTGACTCGAGATTCCGAAAGGGACGGTATCACTTTAATTGACCCTACCCTGACCGTTCTGCTAAACCTAATCCTAGAGGAACCCCCAGTACCTGATTGTCAATATGACATACAGGGACACATTTCCAATGTCCTGACACCTACGAACATCAAATTAATCACCCTAACTTTGACTCGAGATTCAGAATGTGACGGTATCACTTTAATTTACCCTTCTCTCACCGTCTTACTAACAATAACCCTAGAAGACTCCCAAGCCCCACAGTGTCAATAATACCTTCAGGGACACTTTTCCAGTGTACAGACACCTACGAACATCAAAGTATTCACCCTCACTTTGACTCAAGATTCTGAACGTGACGGTACCACTTTAATTTACCCAACTCTCATCTTTCCCCTAACCCTAACCCTACCCTTCTCCCCAGTATAGAGTGTCCATATGACATTCAGGGACACTTTACCAATTTGCTGACACTTGCAAACATCAAAGTACTCACCCTATCTTTGAATCGATTTTCTGAACGTGACGGTATCACTTTAATTGACTACATTCTCACGGTTCCGCTAACCCTAACCCTAGCCATTGCCCCAGCCCTAGTATATAAAAATGACTCGAGATTCCGAACTTGATATTATCAGTTTAATTGACCCTTACCTCACCTTTCCCCTAAACCTAAACCTAGACTACTCCACAGTCCAGAGAGACAATATGACATAAAAGAAAACTTTTCCAATGTCGTGACACCTACAAACATCAAAGTACACACCCTAAATTTGAATCGATTTTCTAAACGTGATGGTATCACTTTAATTGACCCTACTCTCATCGTTCTGCTAACCCTAACCCTAGCCATCTCCCCAGGCCTAGTGTGTCAATATGACCTACAGGGTCATTTTTCCACTGTGCTGAGAAGTACGAACATCAAAGTACTCACCCTAACTTAGACTCAAGATTCTGAATGTGACGGTATCAGATTAATTTACCCTAATCTCACCTTTCCGATAACCCTAACCCTAGCCCTCGCTACAGCACGAGTGTATCAAAATGACATAAAGGGAAACTTTTTCCCTGTCCTGACAAGTACGAACATTAAAGAACTCACCTTAACTTTAACTCGATATTCCAAATGTGATGGTATCACTTTAATTCACCCTATACTTACCGTTCTGCTAACACTAAACCTAAAGGAATCCCCAGTCCCTGAGTGTCAATATGACATACAGGGACATATTTCCAATATCCTGACACGTACAAACATCAAAGCAGTCACCCTAATTTTGACTTGAGATTCCGAACGGGACGGTATCACTTCATTTGACAATAATCTTACCGTTCCGCTATACTTAACCCTAGCCTTCGCCCAGGACTAGTACATCAAAAAGACCTAAAAGGAAACTTTTTCACTGTCCTGACAAGTACGAACTTCAAAATACTCACCCTAACTCTGACTCGAGATTCCGAACGTGACGGTATCACTTTATTTGACCCTATTCTTACTTTTCCCCTAACTCTAACCCTAGACGTCTCCCCAGGCCCAGTGTATCAAAATGGCCTACATGGATACTTTTTGACTATCCTGACACCTACAAACTTCAAAGTACTCACGATATCTTTGATTCGAGATTCTGAATGTGACAGTATCATTTTAATTGACCCTTCTCTCACATTTCCCCTAAACCTAACCTTAGCCTTCTCCCCAGGATAGAGTGTCTATATGACATACAGGGATACTTTTCCAATGTCCTAACAGTTATAAACATCAGAGTACTCACCCTAACTTTGAATCGATTTTCTGAAACTGACGGTATCACTTTAATTGACTCTACACTTACCGTTCTGCTAAACCTAACCCTAGAGGAATCCCCAGTCCCTGAGAGTCAATATGACATACAGGGACACTTTTCCAATGTCCTGACACCTACAAACATCAATGTACTAACCCTAACTTTGACTCGAGATTCCGAAAGTTACGGTATTACTTTAATTGACCCTATTCTTACTGTACCGATAACCCTAACCCTACACGTCGCACCAGGCCTAGTTATCAAAATAACCTAAAGGGAAACTTTTACCTGTCCTGACAAGTACGAACATCAAAAAACTCACCTTAACTTTGACCCCTGATTCGAACATGACGGTATCACTTTAATTGACCCTACTTTTACCGTTCTGCAAACCCTAAACCTAGAGGAATCCCCAGTCCCTGAGTGTCAATATGACGTACAGGGACACTTTTACAATGTCCTGATACCTACAAACATCAAAGCAGTCACACAAACTTAGACCCGAGATTCCAAACGTGATGGTATCACTTTAATTGACACTACTGTCACTGTTCCGATATCCCTAACCCTAGCCGTCGCCCCAGGCCCAAGGCATCAAAATGACCTACAAGGATACTTTTTCACTGTCCTGACACCTATGAACATCAACCTACTCATTCTATCTTTGATTCGAAATTCTGAATGTGAGAGTATCCCTTTAATTGCCTCTTCTCTCACCTTTCCTCTAAAAGTAACCTTAGCCATGTCTCCATTCCAGAGAGTCAATATGACATACAGGGACATTTTTACAATGTTCTGACACCTACAAACATCAAAGTGCTCACCCTAACTTTGAATCGATTTTCTGAATGTGACAGTATCACTTTAATTGAACCTATTCTCAGCGTTCCACTAACCCTAACCCTAGCAGTCACCCAGGCCTCGTATATCAGAATTACCTAAAGGGAAACTTTTGCACTGTCGTGACACCAACAAACATCAAAGTACTCACCCTAACTTTGACTCGAGATTCCGAACGTGATATTTTCACTTTAATTGACCCAACTCTTACCGTTCCCCTAACCCTAACCCTAGCTGTTACACCAGCCCCAGTGTATTAAAATGACTTAAAGGGATACTTTTCCACTATCCTGACACCTACAAACATCAAAGAACTCACCCTAACTTTGACTCTAGATTCCGAACGTGACGGTATCACTTTAATTGACCCTACTCTTACCGATCCGCTAATCCTAACCCTACAGGTATCCCCAGTCCCTGAGTGTCAACCTGATATACAGGGACACTTTTCCTATCTCCTGAAACCTACGAACATCAGAGTACTCAAGCTAACTTTGACACGAGATTCCAAACGTGACGGTAGCACTTAAATTGACCCTACAGTTACCGTTCCCCTAACACTACCCCTAGCCTTCTCCCCAGCCCCAATGTATCAAAATGAACTAAAGGGATACTTTTTCACTGTTCTCACACCTGCAAACATCAAAGTACTCACCCTATCTTTGACTTGAGATTCAGAATGTGAAGGTATCACTTTAATTTACTCTTCACTCACCGTTCTCCTAACCCTAACACTACAAGACTCCCAATTCCCAGAACGTCAATAATACCTTCAGGGTAACATTTCCACTGTCCTGACTTCTACTACCATCAATATAATCCCCCTAACTTTGACTCGAGATTCCGAACGTGACGGTATCACTTTATTTGACCTTATTCTTACCGTTCTGCTACCCCTAACCCTTGAGGAATCCCCAGTCCCTAAGTGTCTACATGACATACAGGGACACTTTTCTAATATCCTGACACCGACGAACATCAAAGTACGAACCCTCACTTTGACTCGAGAATCTGAACATGACGGTATCACTTTAATTGACCCTACACTTACCGTTCTGTAACCCTAAACCTAAAGGTATCCCCAGTTCCTGAGTATCAATATGACATACAAGGACACTTTTCCAATGTCCTGACACGTAGGAACATCAAAGTAGTCACCCTACCTTTGACTCGAGATTCCGAACGTGACGGTATCACTTCATTTGACCATACTCTTACCGTTCCGCTATATTTAACCGTAGCCGTCACCCCAGGATTAGTACATCAAAAAGACCTAAAGGGAATCTTTTTCACTATCCTGACATGTACGAAATTCAAAATACTCACCCTAACTCTGACTCAAGATTCTGAACATGACGGTATCACTTTATTTGACCCTAATCTTACCTTTCCCCTAACTCTAACCCTAGCTGTCTCCCCAGTCCCCGTGAATCAAAATGACCTACAGGGATACTTTTTCAGTGTTCTGACACCTACAAACATAAAAATACTCACGCTATCTTTGATTAGAGATTCTGAATGTGACGATATCACTTTAATTGACCATTCTGTCACATTTCACCTTACCCTAACCCGAGCCTTCTCCCTAGGATAGAGTGTCTATATGACATACAGGGATACTTTTCCATTATCCTGACAGTTATAAACATCAAAGTACTCACCCTAACTTTGAATCGAGTTTCTGAACCTGACGGTATCACTTTAACTGACCCTACTCTTACCATTCTGCTAACCCTAACCCTAGAGGAATCCCCAGTCCCTGAGAGTCAATATGACATACAGGGACACTTCTCCAAAGTCCTGACACTTACAAACATCAATGTACTAACCCTTGAAATTCTGAACTTTATGGTATCACTTTAATTCACCCTAGTCTTACTGTTCCCCTAACCCTACCGGTAGTCGTCTCCTTAGCCCCAGTTTATCAAAATGACCTAAAGGGATAAATTTTTCACTGTCCTGACTCCTGCGAACATCAAAGTACGCATCCTAACTTTGACTCGAGATTCAGAATGTGCCAGTACCCCTTTAATTTACCCTTGTCTCACCGTTCTCCTAACCCTAACCCTAGAATACTCCCAAGCACCAGAGTGTCAATAATAATTTCAGGGACACTTTTCCAGTGTCCTGACACCCACGAACATCAAAGTACTCACCCTCACTTTGACTGGAATTTCCGAACGTGACGGTGTCACTTTAATTAACCCAACTGTGACTATTCCCTTAACCATAACCCTAGATGACTCCCCAGTCCAGGAGTATCAATGTGACATACAGGGACACATTTCCTCTGAACTAGCACCGACAAACATCAAAGTACTCACTCTAAATTTGTATGGAGATTCCGAACATAACGGGATCACTTTAATTGACCCTATTCTCATCGTTCCGCTAACCCTAACCATAGCCATCCCTTCAGGCCTAGTATGTCAGTATGATCAACAGGGTCATTTTTCCACTGTCTTGAAAAGTACATCCATCAAAGTACTCACCCTATCTTTGACATGAGATTCCAAATGTGACGTTATGCTTTTAATTGACCCTAATCTTACCGTTACCCTAACCCTAACACTAGCCGTCTCCCCAGCCCTAGTGTATTAAATTTACCTAAAGGGATACTTTTTCACTGTCCTGACACACACAAACATCAAAGAACTCACCCTAAATTTGACTCGAGTTTGCGAACCTGATGGTATCACTTTAATTGACCCTACACTTACCGATCCGCTAACCCTTACCCTAGAGGAATCCCCAGTACCTGAGGGTCAACATGACATACAGGGACACTCTTCCAATCTCCTGACACTTACGAACATCAACATACTCAACCTAACTTTGACTCGAGATTCCGAACCTGACGGTAGCACTTGAATTGACCCTACTCTTATCGTTCCCCTAACAGTAACCCTAGCCGTCTCCCCAGAACCAATGTATCAAAATGAACCAAAGTGATACATTTTCACTGTTCTGACACCTACAAACATGAAAGTACTCACCCTAACTTTGACTTGAGATTCAGAATATGAAGGTATCACTTTAATTTACCCTTCACTCACCGTTCTCCTAACCCTAACCCTACAAGACTCTCAAGACCCAAAGTGTAAATAATACATTCAGGGAAACTTTTCCACTGTCCTGACTTCTATGACCATCAATGTAATCCTCCTAACGTTGACTCGAGATCCCGAACTTGATGGTATCACTTTATTTGACCCTACTCTTACCGTTCTGCTAACCCTAACCCTAGAGGAATCCCCAGTCCCTGAGTGTCAATATGACATACAGGGACACTTTTCCAAAGTCCTGACACGTACGAACATCAAAGTAGTCACCTAACTTTGACTCGAGATTCCGAACTTGACGGTATCAATTTAATTAACCCTACTGTCACCGTTCCCCTAACCCTAACACTAGCCGACTCACCAGTACCAGAGAATCAATATGACATATAGGAACACTTTTCTTTGACCTAGTACCTACAAACATCGAAAGACTCACCCTTAATTTGAATCGAGATTCTGACCATAATCTTACCGTTCTGGTATACTTAACCCTAGCCATCGCCCCAGGACTAGTACATCAAAAAGACCTACAGGGAACCTTTTTCACTGTCCTGACAAGTACGAATATCAAAGTACTCACCCTAACTTTGACTCAAGATTCCAAATGGGACGGTATCACTTTAATTTACCCTACTCTCACCGTTCCGATAACCCTAACCCTAGTCCTCGCTCCAGGCTGAGTGTATCCAAATGACATAAAGGGAAAGATTTCCCTGTCCTGACAAGTACGAACATCAAAGAACTCACCTGAATGTTGACTCAAGATTCCGATCGTGATTGTATCTCTTTAATTCACCCTACATTTACTGTTCTGCTAACACTAAACCTAAAGGAATCCCCAGTCCCTGAGTGTCAATATGACATACAGGGACACATTTCCAATATCCTGACACGTACAAACATCAAAATAGTCACCCTAACTTTGACTCGAGATTCCGAACGTGAAGGTATCACTTTAATTGACCCTACTTTCACCGTTCCGCTATACTTAACGCTAGCCGTCGCCCCACGATTACTACATCAAAAAGACTTAAGGGAAACTTTTTCACTGTCCTGACAAGTATGAACTTGAAAGTACTCACCCTAACTTTGAGTGGAGATTCCGAACGTTACGGTATCACTTTAATTCACCCTATTCTTACCGTTCGCCTATCCATAAACCTAGCAGTCTCCCCAGGACCAGTGTATCAAAATAATCTAAAGGGATACTTTTTCATTGTCCTGACACCTACGAACATCAAAGTACTCAACCTAACTTTGACTCGAGATTCAAAATGTGACGGTATCACTTTAATTTACCCTTCTTTCACCGTTCTTCTAACCCTAACCCTAGAAGACTCCCAAGCACCAGAGTGTCAATAATAATTTCAGGGACACTTTTCCAGTGTCCTGACACATACGAAATCAAAGTACTCACCCTCACTTTGACTGGAAATTCCGAAGGTGACGGTATCACTTTAATTGACCAAACTCTCACCGTTCTCATAAGCCTAACCCTAGCCGACTCCCCAGTCCAGAGTATCAATGTTACATACAGGGACACTTTTCCTCTGACCTAGCACCTACAATCTTCAAAGTACTCACCCTAAATTTGACTGGAAATTCCGAACGTAACGGGATCAATTTAATTGACCCTACTCTCACCGTTCCGTTCCGCTAACCCTAATCCTAACAATCTCCCCAACACTTGTGTGTCAATATGACCTACAGGGTCATTTCTCCACTGTCCTGACATATACGAACATCAAAGTACTCTCCCAACTTGACTCGAGATTCCGAACGTGACGGTATCACTTTAATTGACCAAACTCTCACCGTTCTCATAAGCCTAACCCTAGTCGACTCCCTAGTCCAGAGTATCAATGTTACATACAGGAACACTTTTCCTCTGACCTAGCACCTACAAACATCAAAGTACTCACCCTAAATTTGAATGGAAGTTCCGAACGGAACGGGATCAATTTAATTGACTCTACTCTCACCGTTCCGTTCCGCTAACCCTAACACTAGCAATCTCCCCAACACTAGTGTGTCAATATGACCTACAGGGTCATTTTTCCACTGCCCTGAAAAGTACGAACATCAAAGTACTCACCCTAACTTTGACTCGAGATTCCGAACGTGACGGTATCACTTTTATTGACACTACTTTCACCGCTCCGCTATACTTAACGCTAGCCGTCGCCCCAGGACTAGTACATTCAAAAGACCTAAAGGGAAACTTTTTCACTGTCCTGACAAGGAAGAACTTGAAAGTACTCACCCTAAATTTGACTGGAGATTCCGAACGTGAAGGTATCACTTCATTTGACTCTACTCTTACCTTTACCCTTACTCTAACTCTAGCCATCTCCCCATGCCCAGTGTATCAAAATGACCTACAGGGATACTTTTTCAATGTCCTGACACCTACAGACATCAAAGTATTCACGCTATCTTTGATTCGAGATTCTGAATGTGACGGTATCACTTTAATTGACCCTTCCCTCACATTTCCCCTAAACCTAACACTAGCCTTCTGCCCAGAATAGAGTGTCTATATGATATACAGGGATACTTTTCCAATGTCCTGACAGTTATAAACATCAAAGTACTAAAACTAACTTTGAATAGATTTTGTGAACCTGACGGTGTCACTTTAATTGACCCTACTCTTACCGTTCTGCTAATCCTAACCCTAGAGGAATCCCCAGTCCCTGAGTGTGAATATGACATACAGGGACACTTCTCCAATGTCGTGACACCTACAAACATCAATGTACTAACCCTAACTTTGACTCGAGATTCCGAACGTGACGGTATCAATTTAATTCACTCTAGTCTTACCATTCCCTTATCGCTACCCGTAGTCCTCTCCTCAGACCCAGTTTACCAAAATGACCTAAGGGGATAATTTTTTACTGTCCTGACACCTACGAACATCAAAGTACGCATCCTAACTTTGACTCGAGATTCAAAATGTGACGGTATCCCTTAAATTTACCCTTGTCTCACCGTTCTCCTAACCCTAACCCTAGAATACTCCCAAGCACCAGAGTATCAATAATAATTTCAGGGTCACTTGTCAAGTGTCCTGACAACCACGAACATCAAAGGACTCACCCTCACTTTGATTGGAAATTCCGAACATGATGGTATCACTTTAATTAACCCAAATGTCACTGTTCCCCTAACCATAACCCAAGACCACTCCCCAGTCCCAGAGTATCAATGTGACATACAGGAACACATTTCCTGTGACCTAGCAACGACAAACATCAAAGTATTCACCCTAAATTTGAATCGAGATTCCGAACATAACGGGATCACTCTAATTGACCCTACTCTGTCCGTTCCGATAACCCTAACCCTAGCCATCTCTTCAGGCCTAGTGTGTCAATATGACCTACAGGGTCATTTTTCCACTGTCTTGACAAGTACGACCATCAAAGTACTCACCCTAACTTTGACACAAGATTCCAAATTTGACATTATGCTTTTATTGACCCTAATCTTACCGTTCCCCTAACCCTAAACCTAGCCGACTCCCCAGCCCCAGTGTATTAAATTTACTTAAAGGGATACTTTTTCACTGTCCTGACACCTACGAAATTCAAAGAACTCACCCTAAATTTGACTCGAGTTTCCGATCCTTATGGTATCAGTTTAATTGACCCTGCTCTCACCATTTTGCTAACCCTAACCCTAGAGGATTCCCCAGACCCGGAGTGTCAATATGACATACAGGGACACTTTTCCAACGTCCTGACACCTACGAACGTCAGAGTACTGACCCTAATTTTGACTCGAGATTCTGAAAATTACGGTATCACTGTAATTGACCCTATTCCCACCGTTCCGATAACCCTAACCCTACATGTCGCACCAGGCCTAGTGTACCAAAATAACCTAAAGGGAAACTTTTACCCGTCCTGACAAGTACGAACATTAAAAAACTCACCTTAACTTTGACTTGAGATTCGAACATGACGGTATCACTTTAATTGACCCTACTTTTATCGTTCTGCTTACCCTAACCCTAGAGGATTCCCCAGACCCGGAGAGTCAATATGACATACAGGGACACTTTTCCAACGTCCTGACACCTACGAACGTCAGAGTACTGACCCTGATTTTGACTCGAGATTCTGAAAATTATGGTATCACTGTAATTTACCCTATTCTCACCGTTCCGATAACCCTAACCCTACATGTCGCACCAGGCCTAGTGTATCAAAATAACCTAAAGGGAAACTTTTACCCGTCCTGACAAGTACGAACATTAAAAAACTCACCTTAACTTTGAGTTGAGATTCAAATATGACGGTATCACTTTAATTGACCCTACTTTTATCGTTTTGCTAACCCTAAACCTAGAGGAATCCCCAGTCCCTGAGTGTCAATATGACATACAGGTACACTTTTACAATGTCCTGACACCTATAAACATCAAAGCAGTCACCCTAACTTTGACTCGAGATTCCAAACCTGAAGGTATCACTTTAATTGACACTACTCTCACTGTTCCGATATCCCTAACCCTAGCCATCGCCCCAGGCCAAGTGCATCAAAATGACCTACAAGGATGCTTTTTCACTGTCCTGACACCTATGAACATCAACTTACTCATTGTATCTTTGATTCGAAATTCTGAATGTGACTGTATCCCTTTAATTGCCTATTCTCTCACCTGTTCTCTAAGGCTAACTTTAGCCATGTCTCCATTCCAGAGAGTCAATATGACATACAGGGACATTTTTCCAATGTTCTGACACCTACAAACATCAAAGTGCTCACCCTAACTTTGAATCGATTTTCTGAATGTGACGGTATCACTTTAATTGAGCCTGTTCTCAGAGTTCCACTAACCCTAACCCTAGCAATCACCCCAGGCCTCGTATATCAACATTACCTAAAGGGAAACTTTTGCATTGTCCTCACACGTACGAACATCAAATTATTCACCCTAACTTTGACTTGAGACTCAGAATGTGAAGATATCACTTTAATTTACCCTTCACTCACTGTTCTCCTAACCCTAACCCTACAATACTCCCAAACCCCAGAGTGTCAATAATACCTTCAGGGACACTATTCCACTGTCCTGACTTCTACGACCATCAATGTAATCCCCCTAACTTTGACTCGAGATTCCGAAATTGATGGTATCACTTTATTTGACCCTATTCTTACCGTTCCCTGCTAGCCTTAACCCTAGAGGGATCCCCAGTCCCTGAGTGTAAATATGACATACAGGTACACTTTTCCAATGTCCTGACACCTGCAAACATCAAAGTACGAACCCTCTCTTTGACTCGAGATTCCGAACGTGACGGTATCACTTTCATTGACCCTACTCTCACCGTTCCCCTAACCCTAAACCTAGCCAACTCCCCAGTACCAGAGGATCAATATGACATACAGGAACACTTTTACTCTGACCTAGCACCTACAAACATCAAAGAACTCACCCTAAATTTGAATCGAGATTCCGAACATAATAGGATCACTTTAATTGACTCTACTCTCACCGTTCCGCTAAGCCTAACCCCAGCCATCTCCCTAATCCTACTGTGTCAATATGACCTGCAGGGTCATTTTCCAAATTCCTGACCAGTACGAACATCAAAGTACTCACCCTAACTTTGACTCGAGATTCAGAAATTGACGGTATCACATAAATTGACCCTACGCTTACCGTCCTGCTAATCCAAAACTTAGAGGGATCCCTAGTCCCTCAGTATGAATATGACATACAGGACAATTTTCCAAAGTCCTGACACGTATGAACATCAAAGTAGTCACCCCAACTTTGACTCGAGGTTTCGAACGTGACTGTATCACTTTAATTGACCCTACTCTCACCGTTCCCCTACCCCTAAACCTAGCCAACTCCCCAGTACCAGAGAATCAATATGACACACAGGAACACTTTTCTTTGACCTAGCAGCTACAAACATCGAAATACTCAATCTAAATTTGAATCGAGATTCCGAAGATAATGGGATCACTTTAATTGACCCTGCTCTCACCATTCTGCTAACCCTAACCCTAGCCATCTCCCCATGCCTAGTGAGTAAATATGACCAACAGGGTCATTTTTCCACTGTCCTGACAAGTACGAACTTCAAAGTACTCACCCTAACATTGACTCAAGATTCCGAATGTGACGGTATCACTTTAATTTTCCCTACTCTCACCGTTCAGATAACCCTAACCCTAGCTCTCACTCCAGGCCGAGTGTATCAAAATGACATAAAGGGAAACTTTTCCCTATCCTGACAAGTACGAACATCAAAGAACTCACCTTAACTTTGACTTGAGATTCCGAACGTGATGGTATCACTTTAATTCACCCTACACTTATCGTTCTGCTAACACTAAACCTAAAGTAATCCCCAGTCCCTGAGTGTCAATATGACATACAGGGACACATTTCCAATATCCTGACACGTACAAACATCAAAGTAGTCACCGTAACATTGACTCGAGATTCCGAACGTGACGGTATCACTGTATTTGACCGTACTCTTACCTTTCGTCTATCCCTAACCAAAGCCTTCTCCCCAGGCCCAGTGTACCAAATGAACTACAGGTATACTGTTTCACTGTCCTGATACCTACGAACATAAAAGTACTAACTCTATCTTTGATTCGAGATTCTGAATGTGACAGTATCACTTTAATTGACCCTTCTCTCACCTTTCTCCTAACACTAACCCTAGTGTTCTCCCCAGGATAGAGTGTCCATATGACATACAGGGACACTTTTCCAATGTCCTGACACTTACAAACATCAAAGTACTCTCCTTAACTTTGAAACGATTTTCTGAACCTGATGGTATCACTTTAATTGATCCTAATCCCAGCGATCCGCTAACCCAACCCTAGTCATTGCCCCAGGCCTAGTATATCAAAATGAACTAAAAGGAAACTTGTTCACTGTTCTGACACCTATGAATATCAAAGTATTCACCCTAACATTGACTCGGAATCCGAACGTGATGGTATCACTTTAATTGACCCTATTTTTACCCTTCTCCTAAACCTAACCCTAAAGGAATCCCCGTCCCTAAGTGTCAATATGACATAGAGGGACACTTTTCCAATCTCCTGACACCTACGAACATCAAAGTACTAACCCTAACTTTGACTCGAGATTCTGAACGTTACGGTATCACTTTAATTCACCCTATTCTTACCGTTCCCCTAACACTAACTCTAGCTGTCTGCCCAGCACCAGTGTATCAAAATGATCTAAAGGGATACTTTTTCACTGTCCTGACACCTACAAACATCAATGTACTCACCCTAACTTTTACTCGAGATTAAAAATGTGACGGTATCACTTTAATTTACCCTTCTCTCACTGTTCTCTTTTCCCTAACCCTAGGAGACGCCCAAGGACCAGAGTGTCAATAATAATTTCAAAGACACTTTTCCAGTGTCCTGACACATACGAACATCAAAGTACTCACCCTCAATTTGACTGGAAATTCCGAACGTGATGGTATCACTTTAATTGACCAAACTTCACCGTTCTCCTAAGCCTAACCCTAGCCAACTCCCCGGTCCCAGAGTATCAGTGTGACATACAGGGATACTATTCCTCTTACGTAGCACATACAAACATCAAAGTACTCACCCTAAGTTTGACTGGAGATTCCGAACGTAACGGGATCAATTTAATTGACCCTACTCTCACCGTTCCGTGTCTCTAAACCTAACCCTAGCAATCTACTCTACACTAGTGTGTCAGTATGACCTACAGGGTATTTTTCCACTGTCCTGACAAGTACAAACATCAAAATATTCACCCTAATTTTTACTCGAGATTCAAAATGTGACGGTATCACTTTAATTTACCCTTCTCTCACCGTTCCCCTAACCCTAAACCTAGAAGACTCCCAAGCACCAGAGTGTCAATGATAATTTCAGGGACACTTTTCCAGTGTCCTGACACATGCGAACTTCAAAGTACTCACCCTCACTTTGACTGGAAATTCCGAACGTGACGGTATCACTTTAATTGACCAAACTCTCACTGTTCTCCTAAGCCTAACCCTAGCTGACTCCCCGGTCCCAGAGAATCATTGTGACATACAGGGTCACTTTTCCTCTGACCTAGCATCTACAAACATCAAAGTACTCACCCTAAATTTGACTGGAGATTCCGAACGTAACGGGATCAATATAATTGACCCTACACTCACTGTTCCGTTCCGCTAACCCTAACCCTAGCAATCTCCCCTACACTAGTGTGTGAATATGACCTACAGGGTCATTTTTCCACTGTCCTGACAAGTAGAACATCAAAGTTCTCACCCTAAGTTTGACTCGTGATTCCAAACGTGACTGTATCACTTTAATTGACCCTACTCTCACCGTTACGATAACCATAACCATTGCCGTCGATCCAGGCCCAGTGAATCAAAATGACCCAAAGGGAAACTTTTTCCCAGTCCTGACAAGTACGAACACCAAAGTAGTCACCCTAACTTTGACTCGAGAACGTGACGGTATCACTTTAATTGACCCTACTGTCACCGTTCTGGTATACTTAACACTAGCCGCCGTCCCAGGACTAGTACATCAAGAAGACGTAAAGGGAAACTTTTTCAGTGTCCTCACAAGTACAAACTTGAAAGGACTCACCCTAACTTTGACTCGAGATTCTGAACTTGAAGGTGTCATTTTAATTGACCCTACACTTACCGTACTGTAACCCTAAACCTAGAGGAATCCCCAGTTCCTGAGTATCAATATGACATACAAGGACACTTTTCCAATGTCCTGACATGTACAAACCTCAAAGTAGTCACCCTAACTTTGACTCGAGATTCCGAACGTGACGGTATCACTTTATTTGACCATATTCTTACCGTTCCGCTATACTTAACCCTAGCCATCGCCCCAGGACTAGTTCATCAAAAAGACCTAAAGGGAATCTTTTTCACTGTCCGGACAAGTACGAACTTCAAAATACTCACCCTAACTCTGACTCGAGATTCTGAAGGTGAAGGTATCACTTTAATTGGCCCTTCTCTCACATTTCCCCTAACCCTATCCCTAGCCTTCTCCCCAGGATAGAGTGTCTATATGACATACAGGGATTCTTTTCCAATGTCCTGACAGTAATAAACATCAAAGTACTCACCCTAACTTTAAATCGATTTTCTGAACCTGACGGTGTCTCTTTAATTGACCCTATTCTTATCGTTCTGCTAACCCTAACCCTAGAGGAATCCCCAGTCCCTGAGTGTCAATATGACATACAGGGACAGTTCTCCAATGTCCTGACACCTACAAACATCAATGTACTAACCCTAACTTTGACTCGAGATTCTGAACGTAACAGTATCACTTTAATTCACCCTAGTCTTACCGTTCCCCTAACCCTACCCGTAGTCATCTCCTCAGCCCTAGTTTATCAAAATCACCAAAAGGGATAATTTTTCACTGTCCTGACACCTACGAACATCAAAGAACTCACCCCTCACCCTCACTTTGACTGGAAATTCCGAACGTGACGGTATCACTTTAATTAACCCAACTGTCAATGTTCCCCTAATGATAACCCTAGATGACTCCCCAGTCCCAGAGTATCAATGTGACATACAGGGACACATTCTCTGACCTAGCACCGACAAACATCAAAGTACTCACCTTAAATTTGACTGGAGATTCCAAACGTAACGGGATCAATTTAATTGACCCTAAACTCACCATTCCGTTCTGCTAACCCTAACCCTAGCAATCTCCCCTACACTAGTGTGTCAATATGACCTACGGGGTAATTTTTTGACTGTCATGACAAGTACGACCATCACAGTACTCACCCTGACTTTGACTCAAGATTCCGAATATGACCGTATCACTTTAATTTACGATACTCCCACCTCCCACCGGACCGATTACCCTAACCCTAGCCTTCGCAACAGGCCTAGTGTATCAAAATGACCTAAAGGGAAACTTTTTCCCTGTCCTGCCAAATACGAACATCAAAGAACTCACCCTAACTTTGACTCGAGATTCCAAACGTGACAGTATCACTTTAATTGACCCCAGTCTTACCTTTCTGCTAACACTAAACCTAGAGGAATCCCCTGTCCCTGGGTGTCAATATGACATACAGGGACTATTTCCAATGTCCTGACACGTAGGAAGATAAAAGTAGTCACCCTAACTTTGACTGGAGATGCCGAACGTGACTGTATTACTTTAATGGACACTACTAACACCGTTCCGCTATACTTAATCCTAGCCGACGCCCAGAGACTAATGCATCAAAAAGACCGAAAGAAAAACTTTTTCAGTATCCTGACAAGTACGAACTTGAAAATACTCACCCTAACGTTGACTCGAGATTTATATTGTGATGGTATTACTTTAATTTACCCTTCTCTCACCATTCTCCTAACCCTATCCCTAGAAGACTCCAAAGCCCCAGAGTGTCCATAATACCTTCAGGGACACTTTTCCAGTATCCTGACACCTATGAACATCAAAGCCCTCACCCTCACTTTCACCCGACATTCCGAACGTAACGGTATCACTTTAATTGTCCCAACTCTCACCGTTCCCCTAATCCTAACCCTAGCCGACTCCCCAGTACCAGAGAATCAATATGACAGACAGGAACACATTTCCTCTGACCTAGCACCTACAAACATGAAAGTACTCACCCTAAATTTGAATCGAGATTCCGAGCGTAAGGGGATCACTTTTATTGACCCTACACTCACCGTTCCGCTAACACTAGTCCTAGCCATCTCCCCAGGCCTAGTGTGTCAATATGAACTAGAGGGTCATTTTTCCACTGTCCTGACAAGTCCGAACTTGAAAGTATTCACCGTAACTTTGACTCAAGATTCCGAACAAGACGGTATCACCTTATTTGTCCCTACTCTTAACTTTCCCCTGACCCTAATCCTAGCCGTCTCCCTAGGCCCAGTGTATCAAAATGACCTACAAAAATACTTTTTCAGTGTCCTGACACCTAAGATCATCAAAGTACTAACTGTATCTTTGATTCGAAATTCTGAATGTGACAGTATCACTTTAATTGACCCTTCTCTCACCTTTCCGCTAACCCTAACCCTAGACATCTCCACAAGATAGAGTGTCCATATGACATACAGGGACACTTTTCCAATGTCCTGACACTTACAAACATCAAATAACTCACCTTAACTTTGAATGGATTTTCTGAACGTGACGGTATCACTTTAATTGACCCTATTCTCACCGTTCTGCTAACCCTAACCCTAGCCATTGCCCTAGGACTAGTATAATAAAATTACCATAAGGGAAACTTTTTCACTGTTCTGACAAGTACGAACATGAAAGAGCTCACCCGAACTTTGACTCGAGATTCCGAACCTGACGGTATCACTTTAATAGACCCTACAATCACCGTTCGGCTATACTTAACCCTAGCCGTGGCCCCAGGTATAGTATATAAAAAAGACCTAAAGGGAAACTTTTTCACTGTCCTGAAAAGTACAAACTTGAATGTACTCACCCTAACTTTGACTCGAGTTTCCAAACCTGACGTTATCACTTTAATTGACCCTACATTTACCATTCCCCGAACCCTAACACTAGCCATTTCCCCAGCCCCAGTGTATCCAAATGACCTAAAGGGATACTTTTTCACTATCCTGACACCTACGAACACCACAGTACTCACCCTAACTTTGACTCGAGATTCCGAACCTGACAGTATCACTTTAATTGACTCTACTCTTACCTTTCTGCTAAACCTAAGCCTAGAGGAATCCCCAGACCCTGAGTGTCAATATGACATACAGGGACACTCTTCCAATGTCCTGACAGGTACGAACATCAAAGTAGTCACCCTAACTTTGACTCGAGATTCCGAACGTGACGGTATCATTTTAATTCACCCTACTATCACCGTTCAGTTATACTTAACGCTAGCCATCGCCCCAGGACTATCCATCAAAAAGATCTAAAGGGAAACATTTTCACGGTTTTGAAAATTACGAACTTCAAAGTACTCACGGACACTTTGACTTGAGATTCTGAATGTGACAGTATCACTTTATTTAACCCTACTCTTACCTTTCCCCTGACCCTAACCGTAGCTGTCTGCCCAGTCCCAGTATATCAAAATGTCTTACAGGGATACTTTTTCACTGTCCTGACACCCAGAACATCAAAGTACTCACTCTATCTTGGATTTGAGATTGTGAAAGTGACGGTATCATTTTAATTGACCCTTCTCTCACCTTTCCCCTAAAACTAACCCTAGCCTCCTGCCCAGGATAGAGTGTCCATATGACATACAGGGACACTTACAAACATCAAAGTACTCACCCTAACTTTGAATCGATTTTCTGAACCTGACTGTATCTCTTTAATTGACCCTATTCTCACCGTTCCGCTAACCCTAGAATTAACCTTTGCCCCAGGCCTAGTATATCAACATGACCCATACGGAAACATTTTTGCGGTTCTGACACCTATGAACATCAAAGTATTCACCCTAAATTTGAATCAAGATTCCGAACTTGACGGTATCACTTTAATTTAACCTAATCTTACTGTTCTGCTAACCCTAATCCTAGAGGAATCCCCAGTACCTAAGTGTCAATATGACATAAAGGGACACTTTTGCACTGTCCTGACACCTCTGAACATCAAAGTACACACCCTAACTTTGACTCGAGATTCAGAACATGATGTTATCACTTTAATTGTCCCTACATTTATCATTTCCCTAACCCTAACACTAGCCGTTTCCCCATCGCTACTGTATAAAAATGACATAAAGCGATACTATTTAACTGTCCTGAAACCTACGAACATCAAAGAACTCACCCTAACTTTGACTCGAGATTCCGAACCTGACGGTATTACTTTAATTGACCCTATACTTACTTTCTGCTAAACCTAAGCCTAGAGGAATCCCCAGTACCTGAGTATCAATATGACATACAGGGA
>PVJL010016224.1:0-13067 GCA_004026885.1 Lyroderma lyra
ACATCACCTCCAAATCAGTACTGCAAAGAATGTTAGAGGGACTTCTTTAAGATAGGAAGAGGAATGGGAGAGTGGGTAAAATAAGGAAAGAGGATCAAGAAATTTAGTTCTATTGGTAACATAAAATCAAAAGCAAGAAAGAAGCAAAATTCATGGACATGGTCAATAATTTAGTAGTTACCTGAGGGTAAAGGGGAGGAGGGTGTGGGCAAAGGGACAGGGACACAAATATATCGTGATGAAAAGAGAACTGGATCTGGATGATGAATACATAATATAAAACATAGAAGATGTAATGTAGAATCATACACCTGGGACGTATCTAATTTTTACTAATCAATGTCAACCCAATAAATGAAAAAAAATTTTTAACAAAAAAGAAGAGGTGGTACATATATACAATGAAATGTGCTCAGCCATAAAAAAAGAATAAAATCTTGCCATCTGCAACTACATGGATAGACCTAGAGGGTACTTTGCTGAGTGGAGTAAATCAGACAGAGAAAGACAAGTGCCATATGATTTCACTTATATGTGGAATCTAAAAAATAAATAAACAAACAAACAAAACAGGAACAAATTCATCAATAAAAAAAACTTTTGAAGATTTCCAGATGAAAGGGAGGTGGGGGAGTGGCAGGAAAAGAGGAAGAGATTAAAAAGTAAATATTTGTTGTTACAAAGTAGTCATGGGGATGTAGGGTCTAGCATAATAAATATAGTCAATAATGTTGTAATAACTATATATGTTATCAGATGGACACTCCATTTATTAGGGTGACCACTTTTTAAGTATGGCTAATTACTATGTTGTACACCTGAAATTAATATAATATTATATGTCAATTACAATTGAAAAACAATGAAAATTACTTTTTAAAAAGGTAATTCTATTTTACTGCAACCAAGGTGTAAAATCACAAACCACCTGACATGAAAGTAGATAGGAGGAAGCAAGAATAAAATGATAGAAGACCCTTAAAAATGTGAGTTAAAATGTGGTATATTGTTTGAATTAATAATACAAGTCAATGGAAATATACTACTCACTATATAAAATCTTAATTTACATTCAAAGTATTTCTCTCTGTAAAAACACTGCGTTAAAATCCCAGAGTACATCAGATTATTTCAATGATATTTTTTCCAAAAGAGTTATGAAAAATATATTCATATGCTCTTCATATTTGTTCAGTATTTATATTTTCCTGATATATATTTCAATATTAACCATAGCAAGCCAAATAGAAAACAACTTCAGCAACTGTAGTACATAAAACCACAAGAAAAAAACAAGTAAATTTAGTCATGTAGAGAGACTTGCACAAAGGCAACATAAGCAAATACAATTGGCCAGAAAGATCCCTTAAAAATACGTTTTTCTGATAAGTAAATGACTCTCTTGAGAATGGGTTCTTCATACATAAGTTCTACTCTGGACTCTCAATAGATACCTTCCACCCTCATTCAGAGCACTATCTCTTACTCGTTATCCTCTTCACTTGATGTAAGTACAGGGACATCAGAGAGACAATGGACATACATTAATGTCAGAATGTTTATTTGGGCTCATTTTGCAGCAAGAGATTTGACCTCATTAGAGAAAATTATAATACAAAAACCATGCAAATATAAGGTGCTGTAGAATCGCCTTTGATTTAAGAATTTACAACAGGATAGGTCCTAATATTTTATTATCATTTCAGCACCGCTTAGAAATAAAAAACAGAGATTCTTTCTAATGTACTAAATCTTCATTCTGAAAAAATTAATATGCTGTGTAATTCTGAAAATAAAAAAATAGGAGTATGTGGTCAATTTAAAATATGACTGGGATTCCTTAGATAAATTAAAATACATAAAATATCTTATCTATGGTGATAGACATGGAGAGTTCAAGTAGTTTAAAATTTTGAATTTGAGCCATCAATATGGCATTTTTCTATAGATAGCAAGAACAATATGATTTCTTTAAGTGAAAACATTGAATATCAGATACCTGAGGTCATATGCCTAAACATAACTGTTGAGCTTTAAACAGATAATTAATTTGTGTGAAACTAATAGTGATTTATTAGTAGTAGGACAGGAGATTTTAGTTATTTTTTCTTGTAGTGGAGATGATGTTGATCTATTCAGAACCAAAAATTGTAATACTCTTAAAGGGATCAAACATTCAAGCCAGGTTGATGATAAAGAGATGCATTGGAAGTCAGCTAACTTTGGTTAAATATGTCAGCAGTGGCCATGAAAATGAGCAGAGCTAATCTAAGTAGCCATAGCTCAAATTCATGATTGCAGCAGGTTTCATTATAGAATATGCACTATTAATTTTACCAGTAGTCAATAATTTAGGCTTATCATCTTCCTAGAATATTGATAAGGAATTAAGTTTGAAATAGAGCAAAAACATTAGGACGTATAAAACAAATTCATCAAATATCAAGTTTTTGAAATCCTAATAACTGTGCATTTGTGTAACTATTTAGAGACAAAAAGCAGTGATGTCACATGGCTGTTAAAGGGCGAAAGAACATGTGAGTACACAACATTTAGTAATTCACTTCATGTATGTTACACAAGTTATATTTTTACATTTTTCTACCAATTTCATCACCATGCAAAAGTGTTGTAATAAAATGTAAGGCAAATAATTAATATAAATCCTGGTACATTATGGGGTTCTATAAATGATAGGTCTTAACTACCTTGCAAAATAACTATAACTATTATCATCTCTAATTTACCAATAAAAATATCATTAAAAATATTTTATTAATTCCTCTGATTCCAAAATTTTTGTTGCTATTATACTTTCTCTCCCCTTTCACATTATATTAGTCAGGATTGTCCAGAGATACAGAACCAATAGGATATAGATAGTAGGTAGATAAGTAGGTAGGTAAGTAGGTAGATGACAGATAGCTAGATGGCAGATATTATAAATAGATGATAATAGGTAGATAGATGTAGAGATAGATAGATAGATGATGATGATGATGATGATAGATAGATAGATAGATAGATAGATAGATAGATAGATAGATAGAAAAATAGAGAGAGAGAGAAGTAGATAGGTAGATGGGTAGATAAAAGACAGAGAGAGAGAGAGAAATTTATTTATTATGAGAAATTCACATGATTATGGAGACTGAGAACTCTCCCAATCTTCTATCTGAAACTGAAGACCCAGAAAAGCCAGTGGTCTAGTTTTAGTCCAAATCTGAATGCCTAATAATCAGAATTGATGGGGCGAGTTCCAATCCAAGTCCAAAGGCTGGAGAACCAAGAGTGCTCATGGTGTAAGTCCCTGTTCTAGGGCAGGAGAAGGCTGATGTCCCAACTCAATAATCAGGCAAAGACAGAGGACACTTTCTTTCTCTCTGTTTTATTTAGACCCCAAACTATTTGAATGATGGCCACCCACATTGGGTAAATCAACTTACTTAGTCTACTGATTCAAATGCTAATCTCTTCCAGAGAAATACCCATAAATAATATCTAACCTCATATCTGAGCATTCTATGGCCCAGTCATGCTGACATATATATTTCTCTCTCTCTCTCTCTCTCTCTCACACACACACACACACACACACACACACACACACACACACACACATCCATTCCTTGCCAATTCTACTTAGAATTCAGGTCCCAATCTGGATATCATTATTTACTAGAAACCATTCTTCATCCCTCACAATGAGCTTGTTGTTTTCTTTATGTGACTTCATAGCATTTTAGATTTACTTTTCATATTCTTTAATTCCATATTATCTGTCTATACCTGCTAGGTGACTAAGTATTTTTAGGGTCAGAGATATTTTTGTGCTTAACATTTAATTTTCTAGGCCTGGTCCATAGTAGATGTGCAATATATATTTGCTGAAAGACTAAATAAATTCATCCATCCCACTTTCAGTATTTGTGTTCAGACAAAGTGGACATTTTCTTACGTAGTATTGAAAGCTCACTACTGCATGTTTCTGGATCATTCCCTGCATTACAACACTGCTTCTTAAAGGAGCATCTTACGAGCTCCCCTCTGCTTATTCTAAGTTTACCCTCTGTATGGCCCACAGATCAAATGTAATTATTTTCAAATATAATATTTCAGCCATTTGAATATAACCATGTATTTGCTGTTAATTTCCTCTTCTTCTGGCTGATTATTAACCTTATAATTTCCAAGCATTCTTTTTTCTTTATTTACTCATCATTATCTTTTCAATTCATCTTGACAGAAATGAGAGTAATAATTGCTTTTAGGCAACTGGAAGGTTATTTCATAAAATCAGTGTCATTTTGTGGAAGGAGGAAAATATATCTAAGGTACTTTCCAATTCTAAAATTCTACAATTCTACAATACTCTACAATGTTATAAATGAAGATATTTAAACCAATGTCATAGGTTGCCTTGGAGGAGATTTCCAGAACCAAAATAGTATCTCTTTTTGAATGCTACTGCTATTACTTTCCTGTTCATACACCCTGGCTTTAAATATTGACATTTTTGGTTATTTTATGTTTAAATTTGGATTGATGGTTTTAGCTATAAGGTCATCATTTTTCTAATATAACATTTCCCTATCCTTCTATACATATGACCTTTAAACTTTTCTTTAAAAAACATCTAATAAGTAAGGGATTTTTGCATATTAATTTTAATGATGCCAGAAAACTAAGTGAGAATTTTATTTCACTTAATATACTTTGCAATCAAATTATCATGAAGTCAATGAAACATGAGTCACTTTATAATCAGCATAGTAACTATTCCATAATCACTGTAACATGCATTTAAAATTTCTGCATGGAATTCTTTTCAATAATTTCTTCTATATTTAGGATACCAAGTAATGTCCACAAGTTTGTTTCTATGATGTGTTTTTACATTGCAATTGCAAAGAATAAGAAAATAATAATGGAGATAATGTAATTCAATCATCTTTAATAGTAACATTAAATGACAAGATCAAGGGCATGAGGCTCTTTTGTGCTGAACCCAAACTGAGAAGTCTCAGATATAAGATATGTTGAAATCACAATAGCCTGTGACAGCAGGAATAAGACTTGAGACTGGACAGCAATAGTAGCTGGAGATTAAACAAAAAATAGTCAGCAATGCTAGTCACATGAGGTATCACAAACTAAGATTTAGAGCCAGAACCTTTCAATAACAAATGAGGTAAAATTGTGTAGATATTGACACTACTTCAGGGATATATTCTCCAAATCAAGTAGTTGGAGGCATCATAGTTTTAATATTCATGAAAGACCAATAGGATTCCAGCCAATGGCTGGAACTATGAGGATAGTATTCAATCTTTTAGACCCAAACAAGAGAAAATTTAGAGTATTCAGAGCACCACCACATTGGCTTAGTGAAGAGATTAGCAAGACTTTTCAATGCATAAGGGAACTAGATCACAAGAGTTAAATCAATATTGGAAAGAAAAAAGGAAGGAGAAGAAAATTTACCCAGGACCTCACCTACGTAACAGTAAATCTCATATCAGATGTTACCTAATGTTAGAACTGAAAAATCAAATGTGTTAGGTGAAGATAGGCTCATAAGTTTATGACTATCCTGAGGCTGCTCATAAGTAAAGGGTAGCAAAAACACAAGACTGGAGAGGCAAGTATCTAATACCAGGCCTCTGTACACTCAGTTCACTCTTAGTTTTGAAACTTAATACAGTTATTCTGAAAGACTAACTGCTGAAAGTGATGTTACAGAGAATTTTTAACAGTTATATATCAACACAACTACAGTAACAATAGATAAAAGAATAAAAAATCAAGATCAGAAAATAACCCTAGCCTAGAAACAACCCTAGCAAGACTAGATAAGATCCATTGACCAAGAAATAATGAATAAGATATTATATAAGACTTATATAAAATTATTTCCTTAAAATTATTTTCTGAAATGGTTATATAGCTTTAATATATGATAAGTTTTCATGATAATGTACTAGTAGTAACACAAATATTCAAACGTTCATGTTTTTTATTAAATAATAAATCTTACTTTTAAAAACTAGTATCACTTTGAGGTTTTCATTAAATTCTTGGTATTTTCATATTACCTTGATCCAATTCTCCCTTCATACTGAAAGTACAACAGAAGTGAAAAGAAAATGTTTAGGGTCAAAGAGAAAGACAAAAAATGGTACCCCTGAGATTAAAAATAAATAAATAAGTTCCAGTTGTATAATTCTACAATACATCATCTGTGTGTTGTCTTATGTGTTCATCACCCAGAATCAGTTCTTTTTCCATCACCATATATTTGAGACACTGTCCCTTCTTTTCCACCCTCCTCCCTCTATACCCTCAGATAACCACTAACCACTAAACTATTGATTGTGTCCATGAGTTTTCATTTCATTGTTGTGTTCAACTTTGAGTGAAATCATATCATTCTCAGTTTTTTCTGTCAAGCTTATTTTGCTTTGCATGACCAATGTCGCCCCAATAAATTTAACTAAAAAATAAAAACGTAAATAAGAAGAAAGAAAAAGAAAGAAAGAAAGAAAGAAAGAAAGAAAGAAAGAAAGAAAGAAAAAAGAGAGAAAGAAAGAAAAAAGAGAGAAAGAAAAAGATTTTCTGATGTGAATCAGGAAATAAGAATCATGAAAGGCAAGTTCAATATAGCAAAATAAAACAATATATAAAAACTGGGGAGCAAAAAGAGGATAAGTTCCTAAGAATAACTTCCAATTTGATTTATGTAACTACAGCTAACACAAATCACAATAAAATTGCTAAATCATGTTTACATTTCTCATTCTAAGACATTTTATTTCAACAAAATTATTACTGCATAGTAATCATGTCAGTTTTTCTTAACATCACTTCCTCCTCTTCTCTGGTCTTTTCCTGATAGGAGTTCCAGGACTAGAAGCTGTCCATGCCTCGATCTCCATCCCCTTCTGCTGTCTCTACATAACTGCCCTCTCTGGGAATGGTGTAATCCTATTTGTCATCATCACTGAGTCAAGTCTTCATGCACCTATGTATTATTTCCTCTCTATGCTCTCAACTACTGACCTGGGCTTGTGTAGTTCAACACTAGTAACTATGCTTGGCATATTCTGGTTCAATACAAGACAAATCAGTTTCCATGCCTGCGTTATTCAGACATTCTTCTTTCAACTCTTCACTGTCATGAAGTCCTCAGTGCTCTTGGCAATGGCCTTTGACTGCTTCATTGCCATTTATAACCCACTGAGATATGCTACCATCTTGACTGATTCCAGAATTGTCAAAATGTGGTTTGCCATTCTTGTCAGGGGTACAGTGATCCTAATGTTTCTGGTCCTTCTTCTTAAACAGCTATCCTGCCAAAGCCATGTGCTTCATCTTTATTTTTCTCTCCTCTCTTATATCCTGATTATTAAGACCATCTTAAGCATTACTTCCCCAGAAGAACAACATAAGGCCTTTAGCACTTGTATCTCCAACATAGGTGCTATTGTCATCTTTTACATCCCTCTCATTAGCTTTGTCCATAGATTTGGGGAAAAGGTGTCTCTGTATGTACATATTTTTATGATCAATGTGTATTTGCTTATTCCGCCAATGATGAATCACATTATTTATAGTTTGAAAGCCAAGCAGATCCTCAGAGCCATTAAAATAGTCCTCTTTCTCAAGGAGTCTCAAGTCTCACTCTAACACCTGTACAAAAAAATTTACTCCTTAGTTATAACTTCCAAGACCTTGTGTTTAATCAATATGATCTCTTCTGTCAGTGACCCAATATTTTCAAAAGCTAAGTAGTTTGGGGTGAATAGGAGATGCAGTTTGAAAGAAATGTATTATTTTATTTTCAGTAGAACTATTACTAATCTACTCTTTATGAAAACACACTAAACTATCCTAATACCATGGAAATGTTAGTAAAGTTTTGAAAGCATGAACAACAATGACTAAAGTGAACACTTTGCCCATTACACCAAGCCTCCAAAGCTATACCTAAAATAACTCATGTCTTTCTATCCTATTTTGCTTTTTTAAAATATAAATAACAGTTTTGTTTGATTTTAGGTTTAATTAGATTCTGTTTTCTAGAATTCTATTATAATTTAATTACCATTGACTTATTCTTTCATTTACTGAGTGTCTACTATTGTGAAACACTGTGCAATATAATAAAGTGTCATAGACAAACAAGATATTGTCATAATTAGTAAAATATGTAGATAAGAAAGTAATCAAAATTTTAAGTACAGTGTGGTATGTTACATACATAGATATCTTAAGCAGAAGTAATAAGAACATATAAAAATGTTTAACCTGGGAAGATCAGGAAATTATAACAATTTGTTGTTTTAATTATAAAGTCAACAATTGGAGAGATTAACTTTTAGAAGGGCAGCATAAGAAGATTCGTGAGCATGTTCTCCAGGGGAAAAGAAACATAAATAGTAAAAATTATGTAAAGATAAAAGTATAAACATTTCAATTATCTGGAAATTTTTCTGAGTGTATGCAGCAAATGAAAAACCATTTATTAAAGAAGATCTGCTAAATCACTATAAGAACAGTGGGATTCTGTAGCACTTGAATTGGAACCAGTTTTCATTCCTCCCTTTCCCCACAACTTAGCCAATTGATTAATCCACTCCAGGTAGATGTCACCAAGAGCACTAGGCTTCCTTCCCTACTTCAGTGCCTCATCTTCATTTCCATCAGCTCTCAATGTAAGGCTATGGTATCTCTCAGCAAGGGCAGACCACAATATTTCTCATTCTCCACACCCCAGCTCCAATTGTGAATGCTAAGCTCCAGGTGAATATAGTCAAGAGGATCTCTTCATCCATTCATCCCTACTCATATGGCAGAGACTGTATTCTAGGCATGGCAGTCAGAGAATCCTGGGACCCCAACCATGATTCTCCCAGCTGTATAGTAAAGCAGAGCTGCAAGATGAAAAAATTTTATGCCATGCATGTAAAGCAGGAGTTTAACTAAAGGAATCAGGCCACAATAAAATTAAATTATAATCATAACAATAATTTAAAAATTCACAAACATTTAAAAATTAAACAATACACTACTAAATAATCAATGGGCCAAAAGCCTAAAGAGAAACCACAAAGAAATTTATAAAATCCTCTGAAATGAATAAAAATAAAAGTGCAAGATACCAAAATTATAAGGTAAAGGTAAGGAGAAGTTAGAGAAAAATTTATAGCTATAAATGCCTATATTAAAAAAGGAAATATATAAAATCAACTACCTAAACATTTACTTTAAGGTACTGTGAGGGGAGAGAGCAAACTAAACTTAAATCAAGCAAAAGGAAGAAAATAATAATGATTAGATTAGTAAAGATTAATGAAATAAAAGATTAAGAAAACAATAGCTAAGATCGACAAAATGAAAGTTTTTTCTTTAATAACACTGAATTAATAATTTTACAATTTTCAAATAAAAAGAACCTCAGGTCTAGATAGATTCACTAGTTGTGGATCTAAATAGATAGATTCACTAGATCTAGATACATAAATTAACCAAATGCCTAAAAAAATTTATCAATTCTTTGCAATCTCTTCCCCTCAAAGAAGAAAGGAGAACACATCCCAACTCATTCTACAAAGTTATTTTACCTTGATGTCAAAACTAGACAACTACAGCACAGGAAAGATATTAAAAACCAATACTCTTTATAAATATAATGCAAATCTCCTCAATAAAAGAAGTGAGAAATGAAATAACTGCCATAGGAAACAGGACCAACCAGATGGAGGAAAGAATTAGTGATATTGAAGATCAGAACATGGAAACAGCTCAGAAAGAGGAAGACAGGGAATATAGAACCAAAAGAATTGAAAGAACTCTACAAGACCTATCCGACTCCATGACACAAAACAACATCAGGATAATAGAAATAGAAGAGGGGTCAGAGCAATCTACAGAGAGCATACTCAAAGAAATCGTAGATGAGAACTTTCCAAACCTATGGAAAGATCTGGAACCCCAAGTTCAAGAAGAAAACAGGTCTCCCCAACAAATCTTCTCCAAGACACATGGTACTAAAGATGTCCAAAACTAAAGACAAAGAGACAATTCTCAAGGCAGCCAGGGAAAAAAGAACTATAACCTTTAGAGGAAAACCCATCAGGCTGGCATCGATTTCCCAGCAGAAACTCTACAAGCCAGGAGAGAGTGGAATCAATATTCAAATATTTAAAAGAGAGAAACTTCCAGCCAAGAATAAATTATCCAGCAAAATTATCTTTCAAGTATGAAGGTGGAATAAAGACCTTCTCAGACACACAGAAGCTGAGGGAATTTGCCAACACGAGGCCAGCACTCCAAGAAATATTGAAGGAAGCTCTTCAGCCTGAAACAAAACATCAGGAAAAATAGAACAAAGTTGGGGCAACAAGAAAGAAACAAAAATAAACAAACAAACAAACAAATGAAAACAAAGAAAGAAATAAGTAATGGCCACAGGAAATCCTCACATATCGATCATCACTCTAAATGTTAATGGACTGAACTCACCAATAAAAAGACACAGAGGAGCAGACTGGATTAAAAAACAGAAGGCATCCATATGCTGTCTCCAAGAAACACACCTCAGCTGTAAGGACAAACACAGACTCAGAGTGAAAGGATGGGATACAATACTCCAAGCAAATGGTAATCAGAGAAAAGCAAGAGTGGCCATACTGATATCTGATGAAATAAACTTCAAGTTAAAAAAGATAGGAAAAGACTAAGATGGTCATTACATAATGATAAAAGGCACAATGCAACAACAAGAAGACTTGACACTAATCAACATATATGCTCCCAACCAGGACGCACCAAAATACACAAAGAAACTGCTAACAGACTTGAAAGGAGAAACTGATGAACACACAATCCTAGTGGGAGACTTAAACACCCCGCTAACAGCCATGGACAGATCATCCAAACAGAAAATAAATAAGGAAATAACAGCTCTAAATTATACATTACAGCAATTGGACAACATTTACATTTACAGGATACTTCATCCAGCAAAAAGGGATGACAACTTCTTTTCTAGCACACATGGAACATTCTCAAAAATAGACCACATGCTGGAGCACAAAAGTAGACTCAGCAAATTCAAGAAGATCAAAATTATACCAAGTGTATTCTCAGCCCACAAAGCTTTGAAATTGGAGATCAACTGTAAAAGGAAAGCAGAAAAAACCACATATACATGGAGATTAAACAACACTTATTAAAAAAGGACTAGATAAAAGAACAAATAAAAGATGAGATTAAAAAATATATATAGAAACTAATGACAATGAAAATACAACGTATCAGAATTATTGGGACACAGCGAAAACGGTAATAAGAGGGAAATTTATATCATTACAGGCCTATCTTAAGAAACAAGAAAAATCACCAGCAAACATCTTAGCATCCCATCTAAAAGAACTAGAAAAAGAAGAGCGGACAAAACCCAAAGTCAGCAGAAGGAAAGAAATTATAAAAATTAAAGCAGAGCTAAACCAATTAGAGAACAGAAAGACAATAGAAAAAATTAATATTATGAAGAGCTGGTTCTTTGAGAAAGTCAACAAAATTGATAAACCCCTCGCGAGAGTAATCAAAGGACAAAAGGAAAGGACGCAAATATCCAAAATTAGAAATGAAAGGGGAGAAATTACCACCGATACCACAGAAATACAAAGGATTATAAGAAAATATTCTGAAGTACTTTATGCCACGAAATTTAACAACCTGGAAGAAATGGACAAGTTTCTAGAAACTTATAGCCTACCAAGACTGAACCAAGAAGAACTGGATAATCTAAATAGACCAATCAATAGCAACGAGATTGAAACGACTATCCAAAATCTCCCTAAATGCAAAAGCCCTGGAGAAGATGGTTTCACCAATGAGTTCTACCAAGCATTCAAAGAAGAATTAACGCCTATCCTCCTCAGACTCTTCCAAAAAATTGAAGCAATACTTCCTAACTCATTCTATGAGGCCAACATTACTCTAATACCAAAGCCTGGCAAAGACAACACAAAAAAAGAAAACTATAGACCAATATCTCTGACGAACACAGATGCAAAAATGCCTGAACAAAATATTAGCAAACAGAATACAACAATGCATCAAAAAGATCATACATCATGACCAAGTGGGATTCATTCCAGGACACAAGGATGGTTCAACATATGAAAATCAATCAATGTTATATACCACATAAACAAAACCAAAGATAAAGACCATATGGTCATTTCAATTGATGCAGAAAAAACTTTCGACAAGGTACAACATCCATTTATGATCAAAACACTAAATAGGGAGTTCCCTGATGGTGTAGTGGCTTGGGGCTTCGGTGCTGGCGCTGACGGTGTTGTAGCCTGGGTTCATTTCCCAGCCAGGAAGCTGCTCACATACTAAAAAGCAAAAAAAAAAACAACAAAAACAAAACAAAAACAAACAAAAAAAAACACTAAATAAAATGGGTATAGAAAGAAAGTATCTCAACATAATAAAGGCCATATATGACAGACCCTTGGCTAACATTATACTGAAAGGGGAAAAGCTGAAACCTATTCCCCTAAAATCAGGAACAAGACAGGGATGCCCCCTGTCACCACTGTTATTTAATATAGTACTAAAAGTTCTAGCCACAGCAATCAGGCAAGAGAAAGGAATCAAAGGTATTCAAATTGGGAAAGAAGAGGTCAAATTGTCACTATTTGCAGATGACATGATCCTTTATATAAA
Organism: Lyroderma lyra; assembly: GCA_004026885.1. Lineage (NCBI taxonomy): Eukaryota > Metazoa > Chordata > Mammalia > Chiroptera > Megadermatidae > Lyroderma > Lyroderma lyra. Next base: position 12,748 of record PVJL010016224.1, read on the forward strand.
AAATTCCAAAGATTCCACCAGGAAACTATTAGAAACAATCAATGAATATAGTAAAGTTGCAGGATACAAAATCAATGTACAAAAATCAACAGCATTCCTTTATACAAACAATGGATGCTCAGAAAAAGAAAGGAGGGAGTCCATTCCTTTTGCTACCACAACAAAAAGAATGAAATACCTGAAAATTAACTTAACAAAGAACGTGACAGATTTATACACAGAAAAGTATAAGACACTTTTGAAAGAAATTGGAACAGACTTTAAGAGGTGGAAAAATATCCCCTGTTCATGGATCAGAAGACTTAACATTGTTAAAATGA
>PVJL010016225.1:0-21649 GCA_004026885.1 Lyroderma lyra
TGCTTGTTGCCATGAGGCCCTTCAGCGATACCCAAACAAATGAGAGCACCACGAATTTTTTTTCTTTTTCTTATTCCTAACTTTCCCATAAAAAGATTCAGGTAAATGTAGCATGACGAGCCAATTTAAGCCAATTTCAAAGTTATTTGAGTAATTGGTTATTAAGATAACAGTCTCAAATTTCAACTCAGCAATTATTGTCTTAAAGACACAGACCCAGGCATCAGGAGGAAAGTATTGGCTTTAAAGTGAGAGCGCCCGGTTCGCTGGGGACAGAGGCCTCCCCTCGAGGGGGCGCTGACACCGGGCACATTGTCCTCTTCTCCAAAAGGGGCCTGAGCTGCCCCCAGGGAGTCTGTCCCCAGAGCACCAGGATCGTGCTTCCAAACATAGGACAGCACCGCTGCCTTGGTTCTCACGAAGACCCAGCAATCTCTCCACGTCTGTCTCGCACGCACACGCACACGCACATGTGTGAGCAAGTCCTCACCCTAACTTGAGACCCCCAGAGGGACTTCCTGCGGTCCCCGCCCCCCGCCCCGGAGACAGCAGCGCAGCCTCACGTGACGTCCCTTGACGGGAAGGACGGCTTCGGCAGGGGCTGTTGGTGGGAGGCCAAGTCTGCCTCTAACGATGGGTGGAATTGTGGCCAGGAAGCCTTACAGTAAGAAACACGCAGTGCTCAGCGGCTTCCCAGCTAATCGGCCCCTGGGACGGAGGTTTGTGACCAGTTACTACGAGCTACCAGGTAATCCCGAGCCCGGGCTGCGAAGCTCTGACTCTCAGGCACCAGTTGAGCAACTGTTTGCTTCTTTTCAGAAATCCTTGACCCTGGAGAGGAGGTTCATCATGGAAGCGACGTGGCCTTTTGAAGAACGCGAACAGGCCTGGACGGAGGTCTTGGGCATTTCCCGGGTGCCGGGCACGGCGCCTCCTAAAATTCGACTCCTTTTCTTCTCCCAGAGGTCCCTCAGGGAAAGGACAGCCATTGGAGACCAGGGTCAGACACATAAAACTCCACAGTGCTATCCCCACAGGCGTGTCCGAGACAAGCTGAACGTACGTGTTATCGTAACGTTTTTAAATGTTGAGATGGTTGAAGATGGACATGCAGTAGAAAAAATGACACCGAACGACCCTGCATGCCCTTTCCATGTCCCCCCAACGGAAACACCTCCCAGACTGAACGGTGGCCCAGCCGGGAACGTGGCCCTGAGCGCCCACCAGTCTCGGGCACAGGTCTCGGGCTGTGCTTGACTCACTGCTTGCGCCTGTGTGCGTGTCGTCCTGTGCAATCGCATCGTGCTTGTGGGGCTGTGCGTCCCCCCCGGTGGTCAGGACCCAGACCTTCCCCGTCAGCGCACGCTGCCCATTTATAACCTTCCTCCTGGGGCCGCCCTCCCAGCCCCCACTGCCCACTGGTGACCCACCGCTGAGCTGCTCTTCATCTTGGAACTTGTCGTTTCAAGAAGGCTACGTAGCAAACAAGTAGCATCAATCACAGCGCATCTCAAAATTAATTCAACAACAACAACAACAAAGAAACTGTTGCGTAAATGGAATAGCCCAACATCTAACAGCATCTAAGCGTTGAGCTTGGCGTGTTTTGATTCGGCGTAATTCCTCGGAGAAGGTGCTCGGTGTCCTGGTTGTTTGCTCCCTCTTCGCCCTGAGTCATGTCTCCTGGTATAGATGTACCCCCGTGCGTTTAACCCGTGACTCCTTAAGCGGTTTGCGTAGAAGCTGCTGATTTTCGGCAGAGTGACGCTCTGACGACGCCCAGCCCGCCCGGGGCGCCCGCCGTGGTCCGAGGCTGCGTCCGGCTAGCCCCGTGGACAGCGGTCACCTTTCCGCACCCACGAGTCGTGGGCATTTGTTCGAACAGTCAGCGTGTCGTCACCTCCCTGGATCCGTGAACTGTCCTCACGTCTCCGGCTCAAGCTGAAGAAAAGGAAAAGCCCCTCATGCAACACTGCAAGTGGCACGAGGAGGTCTAACCCCGGCTACGTCTGAAGTACGGGGCGCGCGGGTTATCGAGTTTTTATGAAAAGCATTCCCTGTCTTCACGGGGACGTCAAAACAACAGGACAAAGGAGGGCGGGCGGTGCACGGCTCTGCAAGAAGCAGCTCGTGTTCTGCGGGTCGGGACCCCTGGGCTACTGCAGCTACGAAATGAGAAGGCGACCGGGCCAGCGCAGATCCCGGGGCGCGGCCGGGGCCCGCACGTGGTTCAGTCCTAACCGTCCTCGTTCTCCCAGGCTCCCACGCGCGCTTCCACCAACGCGCAGCCGCAGTGTCCCTGGCGCCAAGTCGGGCGCGTGCTCAGCCTGACGGCGCTCACGGGTGGTTTAGAGCCTTTCGTGGAGGACAGCAGGTCCCGGAGGGCGGTGCAAGGTCACACCGGTTAGCCCAGGCCCCAGGGTCCCAGAAGGTTCCGAGCCTCAGGCCTGAAGCAGAACGCAAACGAGGAGCCACGCCGACACAGCGGGCCCTTGCGGCGGCGGAGACCGCGTCCTGCGGGGTCAGGCGCGTCTGCTGTCATCGCGCAGGTCTCGTTTCGTCAGTGTGGACCCTGGCCAGCATGCCAGGGACGCCTGTCGCGGCCAATGACAGAAGCAGGAACTCGCACAAGCCGGCACAGAACGGAAGGCACAGGATGGGGGACGCGGGGTGGCCGGCCGCCTACGGCCGCTCCCCTCACAGCGAGGCCCCCGGACACCTGCTGCGCTGCCCACGGGGTCGGTCTACCTCTCCGGGGGGAAGGCGGAGGAGAACACTGTCACACCAGTGCCACCTGCCCCGATGCTCGGCTACCTGCCTGCGGACAGGCTGGCCCTTCCGTGCCTTGGCAGAAGGACGAGTCCCCTGAGCGTGGCTGCGAGGGGCCCAGCCTCCACCAGCGTCCCGGCAAAGTGACAGACACGGTTTCAAGAACTTAGGGCCCGGAGGAGGGGCCTCAGCTCAAAGCCCCAGCACCTGACCTGCGTCCTGGGGGGTCACAGAGGAGGGGAAGGGGGCTCTGAGGGGGGAGGGCCTCTGCGAAGCCCCCCATCCAGGGGGTGGGGCGCACTGCTGCCTGGACTGGTGACCAGGCCGCTGTCCCACAGCCGTGCCAGCAGGAAGGGCTCGCTGCTCGGCCACTGGTCCCCGACCCCAGGGACCGCCTCCTCGCTACAGCACACGTCCCCCTCCCTCCAGCCCGGTGACATTTTAGAACTAAAGTCCCCTGGGTCCCAGGCACAGGGCCCCGCGGGGCCTGGAGGCTGCGCTCACAGGGCGGGCCTCTCTTTAGCAGGTGTCGGGTCTCCCAGCAGCCATACCCCCGGCAGCTGCCGCCGCCTTTCCAGTTCGTTCTGACAAGGATGCAGGTGACGCTGACGGCGCCCACGGCAGGGCCGGCGCGCCCGGAGCCCCCCGCCCGGGGCCCCGCGCTTTCGTACTCCGGGGCCGCTCGCCTGCCTCGCGCCGGCCGTGGCGACGAGGAACTGCCCGTGTCACCGCAGGAGGGGGACCTGGGGATGAGGAGCCCAGCTGCCCCGAGTTTCACCCTCGCGGGGCTCAGGGCTCGGCTGCTTCGGGGGCTAATTAGTCCCCAGGTGGTCTGGGGCGGGCGGGGCCGGGGGGGGCCCGGGCAGCCCCCGCCAGCCTCCCAGGTGTGCAGGGCCCAGGTGACAGCCCCGGGGAAAAGAGAAAATTGCAAAACTGTTGCTGCTAAATCAGCCCCATTAAAAACGGCCATTACCCACGCTCCCAGCCCAGGCCACGAGTCCTCGGGCCAGTTAGCGAGCCAGCCACCTCTGTCCCCCGGCCTCTCCTCACCCAGGGGGCTCCGGCCGGCTTCCGGGCTCCCCCGAGTCACCGGGGACCCAGCCAGGGCCTCAGGGCTGTCCCCTGAAAGGGCACTGCACGGGGCTGGCCGCACGGGGCCGGGAGCCGCCGGCCCGGGGGAGAGCGGTGCCCCTCCTCTCCGCGGGTGGAAACCCCGGCTTGTGCCCCGCGCCCACGCAGCCGCTGTGACAGCTGGGGTCCCGCCGTTCCCGCCCGTCGTGGCTCCAGTCAACGCGCATCGGTGGCGGCCGGAATGCCACCGTCCCCATGTGTGACGTTTCCACTGCGGCGCGATGCCATCACATCAAGGAGTAAGGGGGCAGCCGCAGTGTGGTTGGGGGTCACTCCTGTTCGATCACCCAGAAGCAACGCGGCCTCTGGCGCGGGGTCGGGGGTGCGCGCCCTGTACGCGGCACGCACACGGTATCCCGGGCGGTGCCCCGTGACAGCGGCCACAGCCCGTGACACACGAGGAAGCCCAGCCGGGGCCGATCCTCTTCCGGAAAGGGAAGGCCAGACGCTCCGTGCGTGGCTCTCGGCTGCGGCATTAGCAACAGGACAAAAAGCGACGAGAAACCCTCACAGTCCACGCAGGACACCACGCCGACGACGCGGTGTGGCCGGGCCACCGGGACAGCGCTCACGGGCGCTACTGGCCGCAGGGGCTCTAGCCTCTTCTGAGTGACGAGGGAGGCCACAGCGGAAGTGGGGACGCGAAGGCGGGGGGCTCGGTGCGGTAGAGAACGGGGGCTGCTTTGTCTTTCTCCCTCGTACGTCCCCCCGAGAACGATGTCATGGACGTGTGCTAGGACAGCCCGAGCCGTGGGTGGCCGGTCACCCAGGGCCTCCTGGAGGAGGAAGCCGCAGAGTGCACAGCGCTGGTGGCGCAGGACGGAAGGACGGGGGGCCGGGGGCCCCGCGGTGTGGGCTAAACAGCCCTTTACCCTTCGACACTGTGCTCCAGGCCACGGGGGTGGAAAGCACCCCACTCCGTGAGGACATGACAGTGGGTCCCCGGCGGAGCAGGCAGAGGGCTGCGGTGGACGGCAGTGACAGCGGTGGTTCCTGACCTTCATGTGGCGACCAGAACCTCGAGCGTGACATGCACACCCCAGCTACAGATTGGGTTCTGTCCCCCAAAAGGGAAATGCGGGGGTCCCAAATGCTGGTCTCTGGTGACTTGATGTGGAAACGGGGTCCTCGCAGACATAATGACGCTATGCTGAGGCCACCCGGACAAGCCGTAATTCCAAATGGACGATGCCCGCACGAGGCCAGAGGCGACCCGCGTGCAGGCAGGCGCAGGAGAAGGCGGCCGCCTGGGGTTGGAGGCAGGCTGGAGGGATGTGTCCGCAAGCCAAGGGTTGTGGACGAACCGCGAGCTGGACCGGACGGGAAGGACGCTTCCCCGGAGGTTTGGGAGGGGACACAGCCCCGTGGACCTCCCACCTCAGAATCCCGGCGCCCAGAGCTGCGAGAGCACAGGCGTCGGGCGTGCCCGGCCACCAGGGTGTGGGCTTTTGTCATGGCAGCCCTGGGAAGCTCGGACGCGCTCCGAATCGCAGGCTCTTTGTAAGGGGAGACACCCCTGTGGCCCCTCGGAGGGCAAGGGAGCCTGTAAGCTCTTAGTCCCTGAACTCAGCTGCTTTGGCCCGGAGAGAGACGTCTGTTGGCACGATGCTCACAGAGCCAGGGGGCCCCGGGGGAGGCCACCGTCATGGCCGGGGGACCCCAGGCAGTCCTCAACCTCACCTGCCCTGCACGTCCCACCTCCCGAACGGCTCAGGGATGCGGCCCCAGCAGGTGCACTCGGCATGCAGAGCGGGGAGCGGGGGGCGGGGAGCCATGAGACTTCTGTTTGTGCTTTGAAAAATGCCGTTCGTCTTTGAAAAGTCAAGTTCGATTTTGCAGACACCGCCGAGGGTGCCCATTCGCCCGGACCCCAGCGCGCCACGAGGGTGACGTCTCCCGTCACCCGCGGGGTCCTAGCAGTCGATCCCGTATTGCTAGCTGAAGGCCACGCTGTATACAGACTTCCTTAGACAGCGCCTCCCGCCCTTTGTCTGTCCCAGGAGCCCATCCAGGTCCCCCCGTGGCACCTGGTTGTCACGCCTCCTGAGGCGCCCCACGGCTGGGAGTTTCTCAGACTCGCCTTGTTTCGGATGAACTTGAGTTTGGAAGAGGACCTGTCAGGTGTTCTATAGAATGTCCCTCGGTGGGGGGTTGTTTGATGTCCTTTTCCTCATGATGAGTGTTTCCTTGACGGACCACAGTGGGACGGTGCTCATCTCATCACAGCGAAGGTGACTTGTCACCACCGATGTTGGCCTGGTCACCTGGCTGAGGTCCTGTTTGTCCGGCGTCTCCACGGTCAGGGTTCTCCCCCCACTTCTACGCTGCCCTCTTTCAAAGTCACTATGTGCCACCCACACGTGGGGGGTGGGGGTGGGGGTCCCGTCCCACCCCCCCGAAGGAGCGGTTGCTCACACCCGTGGAATTGTTCACCACGGGAAGTTGTGTCCTCTGCCCCGGTTAGTGCGGACTCGAGGACACGTACTTTATACTTGGTTATGGCCTAATGCTCTCGTGCTTCTTTTCTTGCTTTGGCTCCTGGGAGCTCTTCCAGTGGTGCCTGTGTCCCTGTGACATAATGAGGTGTTTGTTCACGGCTTTGCTGGTGTGTCATCGATCACGATAAACTGCATGTATCTGACGTATGCTTTGCGGTGCGTTTGGACGTATCAGTGCATTCTTAAACCACTGCTGCGGCCCAAGTGATGGACGTACCCTCACCTCCAAGTCTCCTTGGGCGCCTTCGTTTCTTTTCCGTTTGTATTTTTCATTCGAGAGGTGATTGGCATAGTAGTTCCAGATGTACGCCCCAATGAGTCCACATCTCTATACGGGGAATGATCGGTGTCCTTTTCTTTCTGCTTTTGTGTCTGCTGGGAAGACCACTTAACACGAGATCTACACTGTTAACAAACTTGTAAGAGTTTACTACAGTATTGTTAACTTTTTGGGATGTTTGGGGGTTCTTAGTCATTCATTCTAATGTATGGTTTGACATATGTTTTATGAAGAATAGCATATAATAAGCAGCATACATACATACGTACACGTATACATATCGAGTCGTTAACACATACGGGGACATCGAGAGCCGTCCAGAAAGTATCCAGCCAGGTAACGGTTTTCGTGACAATGACAATGGCTGGATCTTTTCCGGGCAGCCCCCGTATAGGGGTGTGTGCACGCATGTGTGTGCGCGCGTGCGTGTGTCTGCGTGCATGTGTCTGTGTGTGTGTGTGCGCATGTGCGTGTGTCTGTGTGTGTGTGTGCATGCATGCGTGTCTGCGTGTGTGTGTGCATCATGTGTGTGTGCATCGTGTGTGTGTGCGCGCATGTGTACAACACATCAGCAGGTGCCTGTGGTCTGAATATAACAGTCTGACTCGTGCTGTTGGATAATAAAGGGCTTGGAGGTGACTGGCCTAGGGGATCACAAGCTGTCATCTGGAGTCACCGTCTTGAAAGAGGAGGGTTTTCAAGTTCATTTCCCATCTTCTCTTCTTCATCACAGGGCATCTGAGTACCTGGCCAGGCTCCCTGGGAAGGGCTGAGCCCTTGCAGATGCGGGCCTGGCGCCTGGCCGTGCACCCCGAGCACAGGACAGCAGGCATAGGTGTCATCTCTTCCAATGAGCCCCCTTTCAAGCTGGAAACCTGAGAACTGGGGGCCCGGGGAGGCAGCCGCAGGGAGGGAGGGAGGGAGGGAGGGGTTCGGCCCTGCGGACAGAGCAATTCCCACAGGGGCCTGACGGCAGTCCCGCCCGGGAGACCCTGGGAGTGGCGCCACCCGAGGCCTGCCCCTGGGCCAGCCCCGCGCCGGGGGCTGTGCCCAGCACAGAGGGACGCACGGTACTTCGGCCTGGGGGTTTCGGCCCCAGCGTCCTCGCAGCACGGCCAGGCGAGCGTCCTCCATCCACTGTGCAGCGCTGCCCACACATAAAGGGGGTCGTCACCACTGCAATCCACATGGAGCCATTCCTGGGATGACGTCATCTGCAAGGTGACTGTGCCCAGAAACCCCTGAGAGCACATGCGAGACTCCCGGTGGTGTCGTTGCCGAGGGGAGCCTCAGGGGCTGGGGGGCAGGGGTCTCGTGTCCACTGCATAGCCTTTCACCATGTTTGTATGTTTTCACCAGGCCGATTTCATTTTTATAATAATACAAAGAGAGGAAGAAATTACAGCTAAGTCCTTAGAGCACAGCTCACTTCCAAGTACGGACTGAACTCCAGCGAGGTGCGGAGCAGGAGTCAGAGCCGGGTCCGTAGAGATCTCTGCTCCCTGAGGGGCCAATGCCCTGCTTGGAGCTGAGGGGCCTCCCCATTCCCCGGGGAGTACGTCACAGGGGAGCCCTTGCTGGGCCATTTGCCTTCCTGGCAGCATTTAGCGTGGCACCAAGTCTCCATGGCTCACACGAGACCCCATCTGTAGTCCCTGGAATTAAGCAGCTGTCTCCCTTCTCCTCTCATTTCCCCTCCTGCTCTGCCCCCAAGCCCAGGAGGGCCCACTCCAGCGTGCTCTGTCTGTGCCATCGCACAGGCCCGCGTCCGTAGACGCTGTCTTGTGTGCGTGTACGAGGGGCAGTGCACTATAGCTCGGGCTGTTCCTTAGTTATCCCACCGAACGGGCATTTTGAAGCTGTGTGCATGCTGCCTTGGTGGGTCTGCACACGCCACCCACCCCCAGCACGGCCCCACGGTACGGATCAGCCACGCCACCCGACCCAGAGCCCCAGCAGAGCGCGCCAAACCTGCGTCTTGCGGCAGCAAATCACCTGCAAGGAGGTGTCACCGTGAGCCCAGGAGAGACAAATCTGATTTCCCTGCGTGTGGCCGGGGGATCGCCCTGAGTGTCTGCCGCACTTCACGCTTTCACGGGGACCCCACGAGGGCTCGGGGAGCCCAATTTGAGAGCGGTTCAATGTTAGACGGAGAGTGTGACGCATACTTCCAAACAAAATCCGAACCACTGGATCTGGCCCAGCAATCTGGCGTCTTTGTCCACTCTCCCAGGGATGCGTTCGCAGCCTTCTTGGACATGCTGTGAACCCGGGACCTCGGACGCCCACGCTCAGCGGGGGCCTGGCACGGACGAACCCCGGGCTCGGTGGCTTTCCCAGCAGAGACGGGGCCCCCTGCCCGAGAGGTCCCACCTCGGGATCAGCCGCCTCTGGTGGAGAGTCGCTGGGCCCTCGCTCCCTAACAGCCCCCTCGCCTCCGACTCCGTTAGCGAGAGCAGAAGGTCAAGGCCTGCGCAGCCGTAGCACTTCATTGCGTGAAGGTGCAGCCCGCTCCGCGGCCATGCAAATGCTCTGAGCCCCCAGCAGGACGGGCTCCCCACCCCCTGCGCCGTGAGGGTTCGATGGCACACGTGCCTTCACTTCACAGGTGCCGGACTCCGGGTCCCCCATGCCAGGGTGCACCCTGTTTGTTTCCAAAACGAAGGAGGAGACCAGGGTCCAGGGTGCCACGTGTGTGGCTGCGAGGTGACACCGCGATTCTGTCTGCCTGGGACGTGCTCGGATCGGTGCTGCAGCTGCGGCTCAGCTGTGTTTCCGATGTGGTGACACTGTCACAGCTCGTCCCCTGGTCCCTGGAAGCCATTGCCCAGTCAGGAAACTCGAGGCAAGGACACAGCATGGCGGTGTCAGCGCCGGGACCAGGGACGTGCTGGTGGAGCGCCGTGCAGGCCGGCCTTGCTGTCCCGTGTCCCTCAGCAGCGTCTGCTGAGAAGGTGACCCTTCCTGCCCGTCTCAGCCTCGGGCTGTGACCTCCCGGCCCGGTCCCACTGCGGGTCCCCCGTGCCCAGGCAGGGAGGGGCTGCGCGTTCCCACGGAGGGCTGACACAGAGCCACTCCTGGTGTCACAGAGGCACGGAACCGGTACAACCCGCCCTGGGGCCTCCAGGTTACCCTCGGGCAGTGCCGGGGCCCCGGCTTCCGGACTGTCCGGGAAGGGCCTGTGGCAGCACTGCCCCTGGGAACAAGGCAGGATGTCCCGAATCAGGCACAAGGGTGTCACCCCGCCTGCGTGTGCCCACCTGCTCTTCACCAGCACCGGGCCAGCTCTGCGGGACCCCAGCCAACGGCCCTGCCGCGGAGCGGGCGCGCGGCCCACGGAAGCCGTGTCCCTTAATTAAAGCCCCGCGCCTGACAAGGCGCCCTGAAATATTCATTAAAGCAGCTGTGACCTAGCCCAGGCGGCCCGGTCACTCGCCCGCCGCGCGACGCCGAGGTGCTTGTCAGGAGAAGTAAATTGAAGTCTTGACGGGCAGAGCGAGCGAGCGGGTCAGGGCGGCCCCTCGGCCCCGCCGCGGTCCTGGGGGCGCGGGCCGGCCGTCAATCGGGCGCCGGGGCGATCGTTACCGGGCGGCAGTGAAGCAGAAAGCGCCGTAATAAAGCGCCCGCGGCCCCCGCCCGTCCGGCGTGCTCTGCGGCCGGCACGCCGAGCGAGAGAGCCCGTCCGGCGGTTTGACCCCATTACGGGGACATGATAGGCACCCTGTCACTTGGAGCGCCTGCAACAGTCGGATGCACCGAGTCTATCTCCCCGACAGGTGCGCCTCCGGGTGATGGACTTCACGTGCTTTCAGGGCGTGTCGGCGGCCCCTGGACCGTCCCCCACGCACGAGCCCGGCTCAGGGCGGCGCGTCCCGTGGCTCTGCGGTCACCGCGACAGGACATCCAGCCCCTCGTACCTCGAGGCCCGGGCTGGCACCTCTGAGGTCCCGCTGGGTGCATGATGGTCATTGTGACACAGAATCACACTGGGGTCCCCTCTGCTCCAACCTAGCGGGTGGCGGGGGGGACGTCCAGGGACACAGCCCACTCCGGTGGCTGCACGTGACCAACAGGGCCGACTCGGCAAACACCTCTGCCCGGTGTGGCGTCTCCCATTCCAGCGGTTCTCAACCTGTGGGTCGTGACCCCTTTGGGGGTCGAACGCCCCTTGCACAGGGGTCCCCTAAGACCATTGGAGAACACGTATCAGATAGTTATGTGACGATGCATAACAGCAGCAACATGACAGCTATGAAGCAGCAACGACAATAATGTCATGGGGGTCACCACAGCATGGGGAACCATGTTAAAGGCCTGCGGCGTGAGGAAGGCTGAGACCCGCTGCATTAGCCCCTCCAAGAACTTGCTAGAAATGTGAGAGCGAAGGGTTAAGAGCTGGAGGGAGAGTTTCCAACTTTGTTATCCCTCAGGTCGCCAAAAGGAGCCCAAATGTCGTTCTCAAGCAGGTGCTACGACCGCTTCGCGCCCCCCGGCGCGGGGCGCCCGGAGAGAGGGTGACTTCTAAGTCGCCCTCGGACCGCCGTGTGACCGTGCGCCTTCACACCGGGCGCCACTTAAGCCGCAGAATCCAATCAACGTGTCAGTTAAATGGCTGCTCATCTGTCGAGATTAAGCGCCGACTATTAGCTCAGATTTAGTAGAAGTCGGAGAAACTGGCACGTTTCAGCGCAGCCATTAGTAACACCTGGGATCATTCACATTAGTTTAAGATCTGGCCCCATAAATCCCGGCCATTAATGATTATCCTGACTTCTCAGGATAAATGGCCGCACGTTTTTGATAATGAAAATATACATTCCGCCGGGGCCCCTCGGAAGCGCGCTGTGCCTCTGGCGTGCGCCCCACGGCGACGGTGGCGTGTGCGGGCGGCGGGGCCGCGGGGCCGCGGGGCAGGGCCGTTGTGCCCTCGTCTCAGAGACCTTACGAGGGCACCCGGGGGTGCGCTTGCCGCCGCCGGGCACGGGCGTGTGGCCCCGCGGCCCTCCCGCCCCGCCGCCCCGCGTGACAGCACACACGACCCCCTGGGCCACGCGGAGGCAGCGCAGGCAGCAAACTTCTGTGGGGTGCTGCCGGCCGAGGTGTGGGGCACTGAGAGAGAGAATTCAAATATCTCAAATAAATCTTTTCATTCCCAGCACATCCATCTCTTTTAAGTGCTCATTAAGGTGGGGTGTGACAGTCTTGGGAAATGAAACACTAATTCTTTTCCTCCGCAGCCTGAGTACCGTCCCCAAGGGCAGCGGCCGTTTAGGGGATGATGGGACGGGTGCGGACAGGGCTCCTCCGCCACGTCTCACTCCAAAAGGTCTGATGCCGCTGAGCTTCCAGCCCGGGGCGTGTGGTCTGTGAGATCTGCAGACAGCGGTGTCGGCCTGCGGCGTGTGACAAGGGCCCCCTGGACAGGGCCGTGCCCACGTCCCCTCCCTGCAGCCCGGCGTCCTTTGCAGGCAGCGTGTCTTCAGTTGGTTTAGACTGTTTTTCAAAGAGAAACGGCAGGGTCGGTGTGTGTGTGTGTGTGTGTGTGTGTGTGTGTGTGTGTGTGTTAGTGGTTAAGAAACTGTGTCTGCAAACACAACTGAGCATTAACCTGCCGCTAAACTCTAACACACATGTGCACTGGGGTCACACCGGTGAAGACACTCGTCATTGGCGCGCAGAGAGCAGTGCTCAGGATGTCCTCGAGCAGTGAAGGTTCATAAAACAGTGCCTGCGCACTCCTTAATGAACTCGGAAATGGTTATTGATTCACATTAGGCCTGATTTGCTTAAATCCAACCTGAAATTTTGCACACAGTATCAGAAAGCTGTGCCCGGGAACCAGGGGGGCACGATGGGGTCCCCACGCAGTTCGGAGCTCCTCTCCCCCTGCAGATGGGGCTGACCTGGGGGCTCCCCTGGGGCTGCCACCTTTCGTCTGAGCCTCTGAAGCCCCAGCTCATCACAGCTTGAAGCACCCCCTGAAATACAGGTGGATGGGACCGACACCATGTTCTGCGCCAGGACAAAGCACGCATATGCACACACACACACACACACACACATACACATGCACAAGCACACACGCACACATACATATACACACACACGCACACACACATGTGCACACACACATACACACACGCACACACATGTGGAACGTCAGAAAGAAGGAAGGGGGACGCATCTCCGGCGAAAGCTCCGCCTGCCGTGGGAGAACACCTTGGAGCTGAACCTGCCAGCAGGGGGAATGCAAAGGACAAAAGGAAGAAAAAAAGAAAGAAGGAAAAGACCAGAACATCTGAGCATGAAGGAAGCAGAAAGAGATGACCGCCGCACTTGCAGGACACGTAGAGGACACAGGAAAATGAGAGACTAGAAAGGTCTAATCCGAGAACGTAGCAATCACTACAGGTGATCGACAGGGATGGGAATCGGGACCCTGTGGGACCCGTGCGAATACGGTCTTCTTGAAACATTAGACCCAGAATGTGCTAGGGCCGCCGGCGGACATGCAATAAATAACAATTGATAACAATGGTGATACTCAACTGTGATCCCTTGTCCAGGGGACATCCCCAGGGCTTCGCTGCACATGTCCTCCCAGGCCTCTGCTCCAGCCCCAGGGGGCTGTGCATGCTGGCCCCACCGGCAAACTGCACCTGCCCCGCTGGGGCCTACGGAAGGCGAGCACCTGGGACCAAGGCTGTCAGAGCAGCCTCTGCCCTCGGCGTGGTGCTCCAGTGAGCAGACGGGGGACAGGGACAGCTTGGGGACCTCCAAACTCACACCGAGACACAGCACAGGAGGACAGGGCGGGGGTGGCCCAATGCCGGGGACAATTCCAGTGGCGAGATGGCTGCAAACCTCACGGAAGGGGAACGTCCCTCAACTTCCCCAATGTTCCCCGAGCTTTAAGGGGGCTGAGCCAAGCCCGGCCGGGCAATTGGAGGACAAGGGACAAAGAGAAAAGGCAGCCACGGTGCAGGTGACTGGCACCTGGCCTGCCGAGGTGAGCTCCTCTGGGATAGCCATGTGCCCACACAGGAGGAGCTGCCACTCAGGCCAATGCGTGGACCGTAAAGAACTGAAGGCGATGGTGGAGAGGGAGGCGGCGGTGGGCACGGCGCGTGAGACGCAGCTCCTTGTGCCCTCCGTGTTCCGAGGACGCGGGGCAAAGCACATCCGCTGGCTGACACAGAGGTATTTTTAAACGGCACCAAACTGACTACTTATAAAAGCAAGGGGTTTAACACGGAGTAGCTGAGAACATTCCAGAGCCCACATTTGCTCCGCTATTTTTAGTGTATAATTCTCATTAGAAGGCAAATTTAAACGTGCCATGAGCAGCAGCAGGCCGTCCCCCCATCCCCGCTGGTTCAACGTTTTAAATGTACACATGCACACACGTGTGTACACGTGCCCGTACATATACAAGTGAGCACACCCGTGCACACAGCTGCATGCACACGTATAATTTCTCACGTCTGCGTGCGCGCCGTGCAGGCACACAATTTTTCTTGTATTCTGCGTGGTCAGCACGCACACACGGCTTCCTAAACCTCACGCGTGCACCACACGCGCGCACACACATGCACCTCTGCGTGTACGGATTTCAGCAACACGCAGCATGATTTCCCCTCTCGGTAATCTTTCCGTCGTCTCCGGGAAACACCAAGGAAGAATCCCTTGCAATTTGGAGCTACATTAGCCCAAACGAATGATGCTTTCAGCGGCAGGTGATCTTTGCAGACAGCATGCCCTAGAATTTTTGGAAGGTGCAGAGAATTTGTAGAAATAATGATTCTGAGCAAGGAAGTGATGTTGGGGGGATGGTTCGATGTCTACTAATAAGTGCTTCATAATAGCTCAAAAAAATCTCTGTCAGGCCTCTGCCTCTTTCGAAATGCAAATGGGCGTGTGCGGGCTGTGAAGCTCACTGCGCGATGCACAGACAAGGGGAATCTCGCCGCCGTGTCATTCCAAATGATGTGGGAACAGCGCGCGTCCCGGCTGTGGATAATTACGGGAGAATGACAGGCTGCTAATAAGTTCCCGTTTAGGAGTCCCTCCGCCGCGGGAGGCGCGGGGCCGGGCCGGGCGCCGGGCTCCCGGAGTTCCCGTGCCACCTGCATGCGTAGGCAGGGCTGGAAAAGGAGCTCGGGGCCGTGGCCAGTCCACAGGGAGGGGGGATTACGCGTGACGATTTCCCACTCAAAACCCCTTGTTAACCTTGCACACGCGTCGGGCTCCCGCCGGTGCCTGAGGATGCAGCCGTGCTCGGCGGGGAGGAGTGGCATTAGCCGTGATCGGGCCCCGCCGCTACAGCCGGGAAACCCAGCCCCTGAGCCACGGCGGTGGCCGCCCGGGCAGGCGGGCATTTCCCTGGGAGTGGCTGTCCCCAGAGTCCCTGATGTTTGTCAGGTAAAAACAAACTCCATGGAGGGGCTGTGGGAGTCTGTCACGCTCATAGGAGATCAGGTTGAAGCCTGGCATTGTTGATGCACATTATTAATTGTCAGAACGAGGAGGAGGAATATTTAGGGACGGCAGGGACGTGCTGGGTGGCTGCTGTGCTGAGCAGGGAGGAGAGCCACCATTCGCTCACCCCTGAGCACGCAGGGGAGTGCATGCTCCATGGCACTTGGCTTGGGAGGGAGCCCCCGCTGGAATCGCCCCGTCCCCGGGGCACCCCCGTGCACAGGGCAGGGGGGGCTCTCCTGCCGGGCCTCGGCTTCAGCACAGAGCCCCTCAGCACCCCTGGCTGCAAGGTGACCCTCATCACAGACCTCCTTGACAGCAGCATGGCCAACGTGGTAGCGGAGATCACCCTCCGTCTGGAACCTTCTGCTCACACTGGGCCCTGCAGCTCCCCGCCCTGAACACCTGCCACCAGGTGCGCCTGCCAGGCGAGCAGGCTGCTCCCACAGCCTTGCCTCCCCTCCAGGGCCCGCTGCGGTCTTCGGCATCTGCCTCGGGCAGGACGTGCTTCAGGTATTTGTTAATTCCGTGCAACCAGGCTCTTCAAAGGTCGTTTCCAATCAGTCAGCCTTGCTTACCGCTTTAATGGAGAAAAGGTATTTGTAACCTCCCTCCCTCCCCTCCACACACCTGCCATGAGCAGAATTAGACCCAGACCCTTAACTTGGAGCCGGGAAGACACAGGAGCAGGGCCTCGGGTGGGCACATGCCGTTCACGTGGGCAGGGCACGAGACAAAGGCTCTTGCCTGGGTGTGGCACTTGTGCATCCTGCTCCGATTGTTTTTGTTTTGTTCAGTAGTTATGAGATACAGAGGTGATCAAAACAATAGGCTGGCACAGTTGCCCTGTATTTTGTGTCAGGCACTCCAATGAAGTCATCGGCCCGCATCCCGTAGCCCTGAGTAGGTGGGTGCTATTATTACCTGCATATTACAAATAAGGAAACAGGGTGACCAGCAGCCTGTGACATCTGTGCCCAGGGCATCAGACCTAACAAGGTCAGAGCTGGGACTTGAGCCTGACTCCCACCAAGATTGGGCTCCTGGCTGTGCGGGGACCCGGTGAGAAGGTAGAGAGGCTGGGACGGACACGTCAGGGACTGTAGGGACAATGGCAGGCCTGTAGTGACAAGTACGTGCCGGACGAGATGAGTGGCCCACGTCCCTATGCCCTCGTGAGCTGCTCATGGAGGCCCCACCTCGCAGAGTATCCTGTGGAAGACTGACATAGGAGAACTCCCCAAAACCAGCACGAAAGTTTCATCCAGACTTCAAAGGACCCAGAGAGCATAATGACTGAGGTTATTTACTCTGAATGGCTGCTCATGACACAAAGCAATGATCTTATTTTACATATTAACAAAACAAATATTCCTGATGCAAAGTTAGCAGTGGTTCGTTAATAGAAAAACATGTCAAAAAAAGAAAAAAAAAAAAAAAGACAACCAAATAGTTAAGAGCAGAGCCTTGGGTATTTGGCCTGGCGTCTTCAGTAATTATTCTAGTTATTCTTTGGTTATTTAGGCCGCGAGCGGGAGGTCCCCGAGCTCATGCAGGCCCGCACACGCGTGGCACCGAAGGGCGTGGCACCAAGCGGGCTGTGGGCACCAGTGCTGTACCCTGAAATTTATTGAGACCCCCCTCCCCAGCGGGGCAGTGGCTGCTGCGGGCCTTCCTTCCCCAGGGCAGCCAGTGTGCTGCCTGGGTAGAGAGGAGCCCCCAGCCACACTTGGGAGAACATCTCAGGGGGCCCTGGGATCCAGCCAGCCTGGGTCGGCGGAGTTCATTAGCAGAGGGGTGCGTTCTCGGGAGAGCGCTGCTGGTGGGGAGTGGGTGGGGACAGCGCAGGGAGGGGACCCAGGGGCCGCTGCAGTTCCAGGATTCACCGCAGCCACAATGCTCAGGCTGTGGAGGGCCAGCCCAGGAAAACTCTGGGACCGGCAAGGTCCACGTCGGCTCCGAACACGAAGCTGTGTTCTTGGGTCCGAGAGAGGAGACCTGGCAGACACCGGGCGGAACATCGCAGACAGGACAGAGCAGAGACCTCCCTCCCCGCTCCGCTGCAGCCTTCTCAGACCGCAGCCCCACCAGCGCCATCTCTCAGAATCTCCCACAGTCCCTGTCCCTGCGGGGGGTTTTCTAGGACATTCTGGGTAAACGGCCAGCGGCTCCCTGGAGCGGTCAGCACAGGGACTGCGTGGCAAGTCCAGAGTGTGCGCCGGCCCCACGTTCTCTACCTGTAACCAACGAGGCCCGAGGGAGCGGGTGGAGAGCAGCGGGTGCGGAGAGGAATTAGGGGAAGCAGAGAGGGCGGGGCACGCGGCAGCAATCCGGCCTCCTGGCCCGCTCGGCCGCGCCCAGGCCTCCGCCGGGGCCGTCCGGCCGCCGCAGCCCTCCGACCACAGCCCTGCACGCGGGCTGCCAGCCGCCCCTGCTGCGTCCCGGGCGCCACCACGGCCCTCCCGGCAAAGCCGGAGCAGCTGCTCCTGCTGCACACGCAGCCGCGGCCGCGGCCCAAATCCGGTGCGGCCGACGCAGGCTGCCCCCGCAGGCACCACACGGGCCCCTCGAAGGGTGGGATTTCTCAGCACGCCGCTTCGGAGGGGCCCTGCGACAGTGCCCCCCACCCCGGCTTAAGGAGACAAGGGACGAGGGAATGCCGGGGGTCGGGGCAGCCGACGGGGCCAGCAGGGTCTCGGAGGGCCGGGAGGGACGGCCCAGCCCCACCCACAGGTCCCGCCTCCGCAGCGCCCCCACCCCCCCCACACCGGGTCAGATCCCTGATTTTCAGCTTCCATTTTCTGGGGTCCAGTGACCCAAAGAGGGAATGAAATCTGCATCAGGAAGCTATCCTTTCTTGAGTACAATACCCAAAATACATTTTTTCTAGAACGTTCTACATGGTGGTAACTCAAATACTGAGAAACATGTCTGCCATTGAAATTCTGCAGCTGCCTGTGGTTGGGTGGTGCGGCCGTGGGCGGGGTCTGAGGAGGGTTGGGGGTGGGGCCATGGGCGAGGTCTGAGGAGGGTTGGGGGTGGGGCCATGGGCGGGGTCTGAGGAGGGTTGGGGGTGGGGCCATGGGCGGGGTCTGAGGTGGGCAGGCTGCTCCCAGGTGGGCATGGGGTGGTCTTCTACCATCAGCCCATGACTGTGCAAGAAGGCCACCCGGTCCCTTGACCCCCATCCTTCCCATGCTGTGCAGCTGGTCCAAAGCTTTCCGTTTCTCCCTGGGGTTTCTGGGCTCTATGGATAACTTCTGGGGTGCCGTCCAGACAAAGCAGGGAGCTGGGCCCACAGGAGACAGCCCAGCGCCCTCCCTCTGACAGCCCCCCTCCTCCCCAGGCTCACGCACCCACGTTCACATTTATTCATTTTGAGCAATTGTTCAGACGCCTGTCCGCACCAGCCCTGCCCAGAATGTCTTCTTTAATCAAAATTCTGCTCCCAACAGCCCAGCTGATCAAGTGAAGTGGCCTTTCCACACGCTATCGACGATCTGTCTCAAGCATTATCTCCTAAGTTTCCCTTTATTTTCTCTCCCGGCCCAGACAGTCTCCACTTGGAACGTCGCTTCTGGACGTGCGTGGGTTTGATGCAACCTGCGCGCTTTGTGTCTCCCTCCCGGCCCTGGCTGCACCGTGCAGAAGCAGCGTGATAACTTAAAACCCACGAAGAAGCAAAGCGTTAAAGTGCCTCAGCTCTTCCCCCGATGTGACTTACACGGAAGGGGCGTGAGGCCCACGGGGAAGGTGACGTGATTTCTCCAGGCAGCTGGCCTTGGAGAGTAAGGCAGTCAGTAGCAGATCCCCAGGCAGACAGAACAGGACCATGTTGTTCTCAGGGATGGGCAGCCCTGGATGAGCCTTTACAGACACAGACACGGTCTGTCACAGTGGAACAAGGTGCATTTACTCCTGGAAAAGGAGGGACACATGGACGGCTCCCGAGGTGGCCTCTGTGAATGGATATAGCCCCCCACCCCCACCGCCGCCCCCACGCCGTGACTTGTCTTGTTCCTCCAGCCGGGTTTGGAGCTCGTCTCAGTATGGGAGGCACGCTCAGTAAATGTCTACGAATGAATCAATGGGCTGACTGCTTTCTCTTCTAAAAAACCAGACGTTCCTGGCTGCTCTCTGAGGGTCCTGCAGGTCGGAGACCCCAGGGTTCTAATGTACCTACAAGAGGCCGCACAGGGCAGGAGGCCCTCTACAGCCAGCCTGAGCCGGAGGAGAGGCCGTCTGCTCCCCTGGTAGTCACAGCGTGTCTTCATGACAAGGGTGGACTGACATCACCAGCGCCCTCGAGCCAGGTATGGAAGGGCATGGGGAACAGAGCTGGCGAGCCTCAGGAACCATCCAGAAGAGATGGAATGCAGAAGGGAAGCTGGGGAGAACAGACAGCAAGCACCTCTGGGCCTAACAAGGGCCTGGGGAGATGGAGCGGCCAGTATGGAAGTCGTGTGTCCGGCATCCCAGAGAGTTCTAGAAAGTCAGCACGACTCCTACTGGATGTGTTTCTAAGCAGAAAGGTCAGCAGCATGGCATGGACGTCCATTCTGTCTCCACAGTGAGTGCAGATTTGAAAGGGACATGGGAATTCTGACCATTGGAGTCCACGCTGTGGGATCTGCCGGGTCACCCACACGTGCTGCACTGTCATTTGTCTGCCCTGAACACGCACACAAACCGGAGGATGTGGGGTCAGCGGTCCTGTGGCAGTCCCGTCGAACGGGAGCTGAGATGTCTGCAAGGCTGTCTGTCTGCCTGTCTGTACTGCACCTCGTCGCAAGAACGAACTTGAGAAACTCACTCACGGGCCCAGCGATGGCGCGCAGAACGCCTGGTTATCAAAGTAAGATCCGGCGCAGCGAGACAGCCCTGATAGGGGAACGGCTCACTTCCCTGCCTGCGCCTGCTGGGCGGAACGTACGTGAATTTAACTTGTGATAAACTTGAACCATGTTTTTATAATAAATGTACCCACTCCATTGGGTGACAGAACAGCACGCTGATAAGTGGACGCCAGCCCGGGCTGCACGAAAGAAGCAAAGTAACGTGCCCAAACAGCTGAGCGCACACGACTTAGATAATACTTATCACTCCGGTTATGAGAAGAACTTCGGTGCAGGATTCCTGACTGGCAGCTTTCTAAAGCCGAAATCCCGAAGACCTGCTCATAGGGAAGCAGAGCACTGATAAGAGCCAACCGTCACGCATCCCTGTGGTGTCATGCTCACGGGCACGCACGCATGCAGCAGGGTCTGTGCCGTTGAAGCTTCTACTGTGAAAGGGACGAGAAAGATTTCCCATGAAAGGGAAGTACCAGAGCATTTATAGCGCTTGTCTCTGAATAGTGCAACAATGGGTGCGTTTTCACTCCTGATTTTCTAGAATTTTACATGGTTCCACACCTAGAAAATATCCATTTAATACACCACGTGGGAGGCTTAGACAGTAAACTTATGAACAGAGTGTTTTAGCAGAACCAGGAGAGGAGCAGATCATTGAGCCTAAGAACATTCCAGTCTCTTCCAAGTGGTTCTACACCAACATTCCTTCTGGTTAATGCAGGGAGACTGGGCTTCATTTTAACGTGTGTCTGCCCATTACGAATAAATACCTGAGCATGACAATTATTCTTCGGCCATACCTACCCACTCCTCTCCCAGATACACACCTTTTAAAGAGCCCCCAGCTGCCCCCGAAGCAACACCCCGAAGGCTGTGGCGGAGCAAGAACAGGGCCCTACACGCCCCTTGGCCCGTGAGGCGTGGGTTCCGCCACTTCGGTGCCTGGAATCTCATCCTCATCCTGCTGCTTGTAACCCCCCTGCAGTATGAGGACGAGACGGAGCCCGCGGGTGCCCACCTCCACGCGCTCGTGGGACACTATGGATGTTCCCCAGCCCCTGCACGGGGATGACGTCTGCGCCACTGACACATACGGTGGGACGGAATGGGAGACGCGTGTCAGGGACACGCCTGGGCCAGTGAGTGAGAGGACTTCCGGGGCGCATCGCGGTGGTCTCGGCACAGGCTCGCCGTCTCTCCCCACTGGGGCGCGAGCCGCTGAGGATAAAGAAGGTGGCGGTGGCTGGATGCGTGACAAACGCAGACCGAGCGCCAGGTCACTGGTGGCAGCCACAGAGACAGCCGACAGCGGTGGGGCGGCTGATTAAGATTCTCCATGGCCAAGCCATCTGTCATCCGTGTGACACTCCTTTTGGGGAAACCCTGCAGAAATTCAAGGGTGGAATAAAAAATGCAAGTTCCTCGCGCCCTTTCCCAGTGAGGTGAGGCCGGGCCGCGGGGCGTCCGCGTGGGGCGGTGAGGCCGGGCCGCGGGGCGTCCGCGTGGGGCGGTGAGGCCGGGCCGCGGGGCGTCCGCGTGGGGCGGTGAGGCCGGGCCGCGGGGCGTCCGCGTGGGGCGGTGAGGCCGGGCCGCGGGGCGTCCGCGTGGGGCGGTGAGGCCGGGCCGCGGGGCGTCCGCGT